>JAKCPB010001592.1:0-156451 GCA_021442155.1 Cymbidium sinense | reverse complement strand
GTTTAGTTTATTGTAGTTTAGGTTTAGGTTTATTATATTTTCTTTATTTTAGGTTTTGGTTTTTTTTCTTTAGTTTAAGGTTTGGGCTTTATTTTTTATTTATTTTGAGGGTTTTGGTTTAGTTTATTTTAGGTTTAGGTTTAGGTTTTATTTATTTAAGTTTAGTTTATTTTAGCTTAGGTTTAGGTTTTTTTATTTTGTTTATTTTAGATTTAGGTTTTTTTAGTTTAGGGTTTAAGTTTTATTTTTTATTTATTTTTAGGTTTTATTTTTAGGTTTATTTTTTAGGTTTAGGTTTTTATTTAGTTTTATTTTATTTTATTGTATGTTTATTTTATTTTTATTTTTATTTTAATTTTTTATTTTATTTAAGTTTTTTTAGTTTATTTATATTTTAGTTTAGTTTAGGTTTTATTTATTTATTTTAATTTAGTTTTATTTTTATTTTATTTTATTTTTTTGGTTTAGGTTTTAGTTTAGGTTTTTATTTTATTTTATTATTTTATTTTTTTTAGGTTTAGGTTTTTTTATTTATTTTATTTTTATGTTTTATTTAGTTTAGGTTTAGGTTTTTAGGTCTTTAGGGTTTAGGGTTTATGATTTAGGGTTTAGGGTTTTTGGGATTAGGGTTTAGGATTTTAAGGTTTAGGGTTTAGGGTTTAGGGTTTAGGGTTAGTTTTAGGGTTAATTGTTTATTTTATTATTTTTTATGTATTTTTAGGGTTTAGGGTTTAGGTTTTAAGTTTAGGGTTCAAGTTTTAGTTTAGGGTTTAGGGCTTTTTTTTAATTGAGAACAAATTCAGATTCAACATTTCTTCTTCTCGATTACATCAACGAAGTAACAATCCATGTTATCTTGGATAAAAGCGATGACATAGATAAAAAAAATGAGCACACATAGAGCAAATTAAAAACCTTAGATAACTAGAACCGTCTCTACTGTAAAGACATAGTTCCATAAGTCATTCTTTAGTTTCTCTGGTTCCCATCAAGACCACCCCTACTAGAGGGATCCAATCATATCCCGATCTCTCCCTCCACCACCACTAACCTCATCACTCCTCCGCCTCATATCCACCACTACAGACCACCACCTCCATATCCAGGTACCTCGATCCCCACCACCACTCGATGCAGCAGCCTTAGCCTCCACCAGATCTAGGCCAGTGATGGTGATGTTCTGTCAAGGTTTTCCCATTCTTAGGGTTTTGGTTTATGTTTATTAGGTTTTAGTGTTTAAGTTTACTTTTAAATTTTTTAGTTTCTTTAAGTTTAGGTTTGGTATTTGGGGTTTAGGGTTTAGGGTTTAGGGTTTAGGTTTACATTTTAAGGTTTTAGGGTTTAGGGTTTAGGGTTTAAAGTTTAGAGTTTAGGGTTTAGGGTTTAGGGTTTAGGTTTAGGGTTTTGGGTTTAGGGTTTAGGGTTTAGGGTTTTAGGGTTTAGAATTTAGGGTTTTGGGTTGTAGGTTTCGGGTTTAGGGTTTAGGGTTAATTTTAGGGCTTAGGTTTTAGGGTTAGGGTTTTTTTATTTTTTATTTTTAGGGTTTAGGGTTTTGTGCTTAGGGTTCAAGTTTTGGTTTAGGGTTTAAGGATTTTATTTTTTTTAATAGAGAATAAATTCAAATTCAACATTTCTTCTTCTCGATTTCATCAACCAAGTAACACACTAAGTTTTCTAAGACACAAGCAATGACATAGATCAAAAATGAGCACGCATAGTGCAAATTAAAATCCCTAGATAACTAGAACCGTCTCTACTATAAAGACATCATTCCATAAGCATCATACTAGATCAGCCTTTCTTCAGTTTCTCTAGTTCCCATCAGAACCACCCTGGCCTCTCGAGTAGAGGGATCCACCATCATATCCCTCTCCTCCACCACCACCATGGTTAACTTCCTGCTCCTCCCACCTCCATAACCTTGCTCATCACCACCTCCATATCCACCGGCACCTCTAGATCCCCCCACCAACTCGATTACCCTCCTCGCCTCCCCCTAGATCTAGACTGAGCCTAGTTGATGGTGATGTTCCTGCTATTAAGGTTCTGCCCATTCTTAGGGTTTAGGCTTAGGTTTATTAGGTTTTAGGGTTCAAGTTTATTTTTTAATTTATTTAGTTACTTTAGGTTTAGGTTTAGGGTTTGGTGTTTAGGGTTTATGGTTTACTGTTAAGGCTTAGGGTTTAGGGTTTAGGTTTTTTTTTTAAAAAAACTCAAATGATTCCATAACAGACAAGAAATTACCAAATCAAATAAGACATTATCCTCTAACAACTAATAAAATAGGATAAAATAAAATGTAATTCAAAATTCACAAAAATAGTATTTTAAAAATTGATTTAACTTATAGAGATAATAAAATTTGATTTTATAGAAGGACAACAAAGCTTAGTCGGCGAGAAACCCATATCATCATCATTATTGCTGTGCTCTTCCTTCTTCTCTTCCATTGCAATAACCAAAGCAGTAGTAGTAGTAAGAGTAGCAGAAACATCAGGCGCAGCAGCCACATCAAATTTACTAGGATCTTTCAAATACTCCTTAACCTTCTCAACATGTGGGTATGTGTAATAAGTGGCAATCATGATGGTGAGGACATTCTTGTAAGCATTGATGAACATGTGGGAGCTGTAGTAAGGGTGGGATAAAAGAGGGCCGGTGAGAGAGAGTGATCATTAAAGGGCCAAAACTTCGATGAGATCATCTTTAGTGAGGTCAAGCACCGGGGCTTGAACCATCATCATACATAGGCGACGATGATAAGAGAATGGCCTAGTCCCACTTTGAGGCGACCTCAGATCCCACCTTATGGCCTTTTTCATCAGCTAGGGTGATAATTTCAGAACCTAGAAGAAAGAGGTGAAGGATCCAAACTAATGCTACGGGAACCATCAATAGGTGCAACAAAACCAACATGGGTAGCACCAACTTTGTATTTCTCAACCTCTTGACTTCTTTAAGATCAACTTTCATAAAAATTATTGATGGTTTAGGGTTTAGGGTTTAGGCTTTTACGATTTATGCTTTTAGGGTTTATGGTTTAGGGTTAGGGTTTAGGGTTTAGAGTTTAGGGTTTATGGTTTAGGGTTTAAGGTCTAGGGTTTTGGGTTTAAGATTTTCTAGGGTTTAGGGTTTAGGATTTAGGGTTGTAGGTTTAACATTGTATATTTAGGATTTAGAGTTTGGGGTTTAAGATTTATGGTTTAGGTTTCTATATTATTTAAGTTAAGTAAACTGGTAGGTTTATGTTTGTTTAGTTTATTTAATTTATTTTTTATTTATTTTAGTTTATTTTATTTTATATTTTTATTTAGGTTTATTTTTTTTATTTAGTTTAGTTTATTTATTTTTGATTTATTTATTTTTAGTTTTGAGTTTTATTTTACTTTATCTTTTAGGTTTAGGTTTATATGTTTATTTTTTAGTTTAGTTTTATTTTTAATTTATCTTTTAGGTTTAGGTTATATTTTTGAATTTTAGGTTTAGGTTTAGGTTTATATTTAAATTTTTTTCTATTTAGGTTTTAGGTTTTTATTATAGTTTGTCTTTAGATTTTATTTTTTTAGTTTAGGTTTAGGTTTATTTTTAGTTTATTTTATTTTATTTAGTTTAGGTTTAGGTTTAGTTTATTTTAGGTTTTATTTATTTTAGTTTAATTTATTTTAGTTTAGGTTTTGGTTTATTTTATTTTGTTTATTATATTTTTATTTTAGGTTTAGTGTTTTTCAGTTTAGGGTTTTATGGCTTATTTTTTATTTATTTTGAGGTTTTTTTAGGTTAGGTTTTTATTTTATCTTATTTTATGTTTATTTTCTTTTTATTTTATGTTTGGTTTGTATTTTATTTAGGTTTTTTATTCTAAGGTTTATTTTATTTTTAAATTTAGTTTAAGTTTTTATTTATTTTATTTTAGTTTATTTTTTTGATTTTTTTATTTTATTTTTAGGTTTACGTTTAGGTTTTAGTTTAGGTTTTTATTTTATTTTATTTTTTTATTTTGTTTATTTTAGGTTTTTTTATTAATTTTATTATTAGGTTTTATTTAGTTTAGGTTTAGGTTTTTAGGTTTTTAGGGTTTAGGGTTTGGGGATTAGGGTTTAGGGTTTTAGGGTTTAGGGTTTTAGGGTTTAGGTTTAAGGTTTAGGGTTTTATGGTTTAAGTTTAAGGTTTAGGGTTTAGGGTTTAGGGTTTAGGGTTTAGGGTTTGGGGTTTAGGGTTTCAAGATTAAAGGTTTAAGGCTTAGGGTTAAAGGTTTAAGGTTTAGGGTTAGTTCTAGGGTTTATGGTTTAAGGTTAGTTTTAGGGTTTAGGGTTTAGGGTTAGTATTTTTTATTATTTTTTATTTTCAGGGTTTAGGGTTTAGGATTTAGGGCTTAGGTTTTAGGTTTAGGGTTCACATTTTAGGTTAGTGTTTAGGGTTTTTATTTTTTTTAAACAAAGAACAAATTCATATTCAACATTTCTTCTTTTAGTTTTCATCAACCAAGTAACACATAAAGTTTCTTCAATTCCCATCAGAACCACCAGCCACTCGTGGCGGATCCACCATCATATCCCCAATCTCTCCCTGCCCCTGGTAGTAACCTCATCAGTTCCATAGGTTTTAATTTATTTTATTTTAGGTTTATTTAGTTTAGGTTTAAGTTTTAGGTTTTAGAGTTTAAGGTTTAGGGTTTGGGGTTTAGGTTTAGGGTTTAGGGTTTAGGGTTTAGGGTTTGGGGTTTAGGGTTGTAGGTTTTAGGGTTTAGGGTTTAGGGTTAGGGTTTAGGGTTTAGGGTTTAGTGTTTAGGCATTAGGGTTTTCAGATTTTTAGTTTTAGGTTTTAAGGTTTAGGATTTAGGGTTTAGGGTTTAGGGTTAAGGTTTAGGGTTAGTGTTAGGATTAGGGTTTTTTTTATTGACTTTGTATTTATTCTTTTTTTTTATTTTGTTTATTTTATTAGGGTTTTGGGTTTAGGGTACAGGTTTTTGATTTAGGGTTCAAGTTTTAGTTTAGGTTTATTTTTAAATTCAGTAAACCTATAGGTTTAAGTTTTTTTTTTTTAGGGTTTAGTGTTTAGGGTTTAGGGTTAGCTTAGGGTTTATGTTCTTTTTAAAATTCAATAAACTGGTAGGTTTTGGGTTATTTAGTTTATTTAGTGTATTTTTTATTTATTTTAGTTTATTTTATTTTTAATTTTTATTTATGTTTATTTTTTATTTCTAGTTTGTTTAATTTATTTATTTTAGGTTTATTTATTTTAGTTTAGGTTTTTTTTTAGTTTATTTTTTTAGTTTTAGGTTTAATTTTTAGTTGAAATTTATTTTATTTTATTTTGAGGTTTAGTTTATTTTTATTTATTTTTAGGTTTAGATTTTTATTTTATTTTTTAGATTTAAATTTAGATTTTATTTTAGGTTTATTTTTAAATTTTATTTTTTAGTTTAGGATTAGGTTTATTTTTAATTTATTTTATTTTATTTATATTAGGTTTAGGTTTAGGTTTAGTTTATTTTAGGTTTAGGCTTAGGTTTTATTTAATTTAGTTATGTTTATTTTAGTTTAGGTTTAGGTTTATTTTATTTTGTTTATTTTATTTTTTTATTTTAAGTTTAGGTTTTGGTTTAGGTTAGGTTTATTTATTATTATTTATTTTTTATGTTTTTTATTTAGGTTTTATTTAGTTTTTTATTTCTTTAGGTTTTATTCTTAGTTTATTTTATTTTATTTAGTTTAGTTTAGGTTATTAATTATTTTATATTAGTTCATTTTATTTTATTTTTAGGTTTAGGTTTAAGTTTTAGTTTAGGTTTTTATTTTATTTTATTTTTTTTAGGTTTTAGTTTTGTTATTTATTTTATTGTTAAGTTTTACTTAGTTTATGTTTAGGTTTTTACGGTTTATTGTTTAGGGTTTAGCGTTTAGGGTTTAAGGTTTTAGGCTTTAGGGTTTTAAGGTTTAGGGTTTAGGGTTTTTAGTTTTTAGGGTTTAGGGTTGTAGGTTTAGGGTTAGCTTAAGGTTTAGGGTTAAGGGTTTAGGGTTTTTTAAGATTTTTTAGGGTTTAGGATTTACGGTTTAGGGTTAGTTGTAGGGTTTAGGGTTTAAGGTTTAAGAATTAGGGTTTTGGTTTTAGTGTTTAGGGTTTAGGGTTTTAATTAAGAAAAGCGATAGGTTTAGGTTTGTTTAGTTTATTTTTTATTTATTTTAGTTTATTATATTTTTTATTTTTATTTAGGTTTATTTTTATTTTACTTAGTTTAGTTTATTTATTTTAGGTTTATTTATTTTAGTTCATTTTTAATTTAGGTTTATGTTTATGTTTATTTTTTAGTTTAGTTTATTTTTATTTTATTTTAGGATTAAATTTTATTTTTATTTTTTAGTTTAGGTTTAGGTTTAGGTTTATTTTTTAGGTTTATGTTTTAGGTTTTTATTTTAGGTTTTTTTGTTTAGGTTTAGGTTTATTTTTAGTTTATTTTATTTTATTTAGTTTAGGGTTTAAGTTTAGTTTATTTTAGGTTTAGGTTTATGTTTTATTTATTTTAGTTTAGGTTTAGGTTTATTTTATTTTGTTTATTTTAGGTTTAGGTATTTTTAGTTTAAAGTTTTGGTTTTCTTATTTATTTATTTTTTAGGATTAGGTTTTTACTTAGTTTTATTTTATTTTATTTTAGGTTTATTTCATTTTTATTTTATTTTTTGTCTTTTTGTTTAGGTTTTTTATTTTTAGGTTTTTTTAATTTTTAGTTTATTTTAGGTTTTTATTTTTTTTATTTTAGTTTAGTTTTTATTTTTTATTTTATTTTTTTAGGTTTAGGTTTAAGTTTAAGTTTAGGTTTACTTTTAGGTTTTAGTTTAGGTTTTTATTAATTATAATTTTTTTCATTTATTTAGCCTTAGGTTTTATTTTTTAAAATTTTTAGGTTTTATTTAGTTTAGGTTTAGGTTTTTAGGTTTTTGGTGTTTAGGGATTAGGGTTTGGGGTTTAGGGTTTAGGGTTTAGGGTTTAGGGTTTGGTGTTTAGGGTTTATGATTTAGGGTTGTAGGTTTTTGTGTTTAGGGTTTAGGGTTTAGGGATTTATTGTTTAAGATTTAGCGTTTAGGGTTTAGGGTTAGAGTTTTTTTTATTTTTTATTTTTTATTTTTTAAAATAAGTAAACTCATAGGTTTAGGTTCATTTAGTTTATTTTATTTTTTTATTTTAATTTCAGTTTATTTTTATTTTTATTTAATTTAGTTTATTTATTTTAGGTTTATTTATTTTAGTTTAGGTTTTTTAATTTAGTTTAGTTTTTAGGTTTAGGTTTAGGGTTTAGTTTACTTTTTAGTTTAGTTTTATTTTTATTTTTTATTTTTATGTTTAGGTTTGGGTTTATATTTTATTTTTTGTGGTTTAGGTTTTATGTTTATATTTTTGTTTATTTTTAGGTTTATTTTTTAGTTTAGGTTTAGGTTTATTTTAGTTTATTTATTTTATTTTAGGTTTAGGTTTAGGTTTAGTTTTTTTTTTAGGTTTTAATTTTTTTTTTTTATTTTATTTTTATTTTTTTATTTTTTTATTTATTTTTTTTTTTATTTAGTAGTTTTTTTATTTATTTTATTTATTTATTTTATTTAGTTTTTTTTATTTTTTTTTTTTATTTATTTTTTTTTTTATTTTTTTAGATTTATTTTATTTATTTTATTTTATTAGTTTAGGTTTAGTTTATTTTTTTTTTTATTTATTTTTTATTTATTTAGTTTATTTTTATTATTTTAGTTTATTTTATTTATTTTTATTTATTTTAGTTTAGGTTTAATTTGGGTTTAGGGTTTAGGATTAGGGTTTAGGGTTTATAGTTTAGGTTTAGAGTTTAGGTTTAGGTTTAGGGTTTAGGGTTTTATTTTATATTTAGGGTTTAGGTTTAGGGTTTAGGTTTAGTTTATTTAGTTTAGTTTAGGGTTTAGGGTTTAGTTTAAGTTTAGGTTTATTAATTTAGGTTTATAGTTTAGGGTTTAATTTTATTTAGGTTTTAGTTTAGGTTTATTTAGGTTTAGGTTTATTTATAGTTTAGAGTTTTAGTTTTAGTTTTAGGTTTAGGTTTTAGGGTTTAGGGTTTAGTTTAGGTTTAGTTTTAGTTTAGGGTTTATAGTTTATAGTTTAGGGTTTAGGTTTAAGTTTTATTTTGGTTTATATTTTAGAGTTTTATTTAGGGTTAGGGTTTAAGTTATTTAGGTTTATTTTAGGGTTTAGTTTTAGTTTTAGGTTTAGTTTTATTTAGGTTTAGGTTTAGGTTTTAGTTTAGTTTATTTATAGTTTTTTTTTATTTTTAGGGTTTAGATTTTATTTTTTTTTTTAGTTTATTAGGTTTAGTTTAGGTTTAGGGTTTTAGGTTTAGGTTTTAAGATTTAATTTTAGGTTTAGGTTTAGGTTTAGTTTTAGGTTTAGGGTTAGTTTAGGGTTTAGGGGTTTAGGGTTTAGGTTTAGGATTTAGGTTTAGGGTTTAGGGTTTTAAGGTTTAGGGTTTAGGTTTATTTTATTTTAGGTTTAGGTTTTTTTGTTTATTTGTTTATTTATTATTTATTTTAGTTTATTTTATTTATATATTTTATTTAGGTTTTATTTTTTATTTTTATTTTTTATTTTATTTATTTTTTTGGTTTATTTATTTTAGTTTAGGTTTTTTTTTTTTTAGTTTTTTTTAGGTTTAGGTTTATGTTATTTTTTAGTTTAGTTTTTTTTTTTTATTTTTAGGTTTAGGTTTAGGTTTTTTATTTTATTTTAGGTTTAGGTTTTATTTTATTTTTTAGGTTTAGATTTTAGTTTATATTTTAGGTTTATTTTTTAGGTTTATTTTTTAGTTTAGTTTTAGGATTATTTTTAGTTTATTTTATTTTAGTGTAGGTTTATGTTTAGTTTATTTTGGTTTAGGTTTAGGTTTATTATTTTAGTTTATTATTTATTTTGGTTTAGGTTTATTATAATTTCTTTATTTTAGGTTTGGTTTTTCTTTAGTTTAAGGTTTAGTTTATTTTTATTTTTTTTAGGGTTTTGGTTTAGTTTATTTTAGGTTTAGGTTTAGGTTTATTTATTTAGTTTAGTTTATTTTAGGGTTTAGGTTTATTTTATTTTATTTATTTTAGATTTAGGTTTTTTTTAGTTTAGGGTTTAAGTTTTATTTTTTTTATTTATTTTTAGGTTTATTTTTTAGGTTTAGGTTTTTATTTAGTTTTATTTTATTTTATTGTATGTTTATTTTATTTTTATTTTTTGTTTAGTTATTATTTTATTTAGGTTTTTTATTTTTAGGTTTATTTTATATTTTAGTTTAGTAACCTTTTTTAGGACCACCACCTTATCCACTAGATCTCTAGATCCCCTGTCGATAATTTTACTTTTTTTATCTTAGTCTTGTTTATGATGTTATTACCATCAAGGTTCTACCCATTCTTAGGGTTTAGGTTTAGGTTTAGGTTTATTAGGTTTTAGGGTTTATGTTTATTTTTTTAATTTATTTAGTTACTTTAGCTTTAGGCTTAGGGTTTGGGGTTTAGGGTTTAGGGTTTAGTGTTAGGGTTTAGGGTTTAGGGTTTAGTGTTTAGGGTATTAGGGTTAATGCTTTTAGGGTTAAGGGTTTAGGGTTTAGAATTGTATGTTTAGGATTTAGGATTTTGGGTTTATCTTCTTTTTTTTTTTGATTAAGTAAACCTGTAGGTTTAGGTTTATTTAGTTTATTTTATTTTTTATTTATATTTGGGTTTATTTTTATTATATTTATTTAGTTTATTTATTTTAAGTTTACTTTTTTTTAGTTTAGGTTTTTTATTTTAGTTTCTTTTTTTAGGTTTTGGTTAAGATTTATGTTTATTTTTTAATTGAGTTTTATTTTATTTTATTTTTTAGGTTTAGGTTTAGGTTTTTATTTTATTTTTTTAGGTTTAGGTTTTAGGTTATTATTTTATGTTTATTTTTTAGGTTTTATTTTTTAGTTTAGGTTTAGGTTTTCTTTTAGTTTATTTTATTTTATTTAGTTTTACTTTAGGTTTAAGTTTAGGTGTAGGTTTTATTTATTTTGGTTTAGTTTATTTATTTTATTTTATTTTATATTTTAGTTTAGGGTTTATTTTTATTTAGGTTTTATTATTTATTTACTTTTAGGTTTTATTTTAAGGTTTATTTTAGGTTTAGGTTTTATTTAGTTTTCATTTTATTTTATTTTAGGTTTATTTTAATTTTATTTTAGTTTAGTTTTATTTTATTTAGGACTTTGTTCAGGTTTATTTTATTTTTTAGTTTAGTTTAGGTTTTTATTTATTTTATTTTAGTTTGTTTTTATTAGTTCATTTTATTTTTTTAGGTTTAGGTTTAGGCTTTAGTTTAGGTTTTTTACATTATTTTATTTTTTATTTTATTTAGGTTTAGGTTTTTTTATTTATTTTATTTTTAGGTTTTATTTAGTTTAGGTTTAGGTTTTTAGGTTTTTAGGGTTTAGGGTTTAAGGTTTATGGTTTTAAGGTTTAGGGTTTTAGGGTTTAAAATTTAGTGTTAGGGTTTAAGGTTTAGGGTTTAGTGTTTAGGTTTTAGGGTTTAGGGTTTTTACGATTAAGGGTTTAGGGTTAGGTTAGGGTTTAGGGTTAGCTTAGAGTTTTGAGTTAGTTTATGGTTTAAGTTTTAGGGTTTAAGATTTAAGCTTTAGGATTTAGGGTTTTTAGGGTTTATAGTTTAGGGTTTAGGTTAGTTTAATGTTTAGGCTTTAGGGTTTTAGGGTTTAGGGTTTAGGGTTTAGTGTTTAGGGTTTAGGGTTTAGGGTTTAGTTTTTAGGGTTTAGGGTTTGAGGTTTAGGGTTTAGGGTTTTTTAGGGTTTAAGGTATAAGGTTTAGGTTTAGGTTTATTAGGGTTTAGGGTTTTAAAATTAATAATCGTATGTTTAGGTTTATAGTTTATTTAGATTATTTTTTATTTATTTGAGTTTATTTATTTTTTATCTTTATTTAGGTTTATTTTTTATTTTTATTTAATTTTGTTTATTTACTTTAGGTTTAATTATTTTAGTTTAGATTTTTTATTTTAGTTTATTTTTTAGGTTTATGTTTATATTTTAGTTTAGTTTTATTTTTATTTTATTTTTTAGGTTTAGTTTTTGTTTGTTATTTTAGGTTTAGGTTTAGGTTTTATTTTATTTTTTTAGGTTTAGGTTTAAGTTTTATTTTAGGTTTATTTTTTTTTATTTTAGTTTAGGTTTAGGTTTATTTTAGTTTATTCTATTTTATTTAGTTTAGGGTTTAGGTTTCATTTATTTTGGTTTTTGGTTTAGGTTTATTTATTTTAGCTTAGTTTATTTAAGTTTAGGTTTATGTTTATTTTATTTTGTTTATTTTAGGTTTTAGTTTTTTTTTTAGTTTAGGGTTTAGGTTTTTTTTTTTTTAGGTTTAGGTTTTTATTTAGTTTTTCTTTTATTTTATTTTTCATTTACTTTATTTTTATTTTACGTTAGTTTTTATTTTATTTAGGTTTTTTATATTTATGTTTATTTTGTTTTTTAGTTTAGTTTAGGTTTTATTTATTTTATTATATTTTAGTTTTATTTTTTTTTTTTGTATATAGGTTTAGGTTTAAGTTTAATTTAGGTTTAGGTTAGGTTTTAGTTTCTTTTATTTTTTTTATTTTTATTAGGTTTTTTTTTATTTATTTTATTTTAAGCATTATTTAGTTTAAGTTTAGGTTTTAGGTTTTTAGTTTGGTTTAGGGTTTATGTTTTAGGGTTTAGGGTTTAGGGTTTTTAGGGTTTAGGTTTTAGGTTTAGAGTTAAGGTTTTAGGGTTTAAGTTTAGGTTTAGGTTTATTTTTTAGTTTAGTTTCATTTTTATTTTATTTTTTAGGTTTAGGTTATATTTTTATTTTTAGATTTATGTTTAGGTTTTTATTTTATTTTTTTAGGTTTAGGTTTTAGGTTTTTATTTTAAGTTTATTTTTAAGTTTTATATTTTAGCTTCGGTTTAGGTTTATTTTCTATTTATTATTATTTTTTTATGGTTTAGGTTTAGGATTAGGTTTAGTTTATTTTAGGTTTATTTATGTTTATTTTTTTTTAATTTAGTTTATTTTAGTTTAGGTTTATGTTTATTTTTATTTTAGGTTTAGGTTTTGTTTTAGGTTTAAGTTTATTTTTTAATTATTTTTAGGTTTTATTTTAGGTTTATATTTTAGGTTTAGATTTTTTATTTAGTTTTATTTTACTTTATTTAAGTTTATTTAATTTTTATTTTATATTTAACAAATATTTTATTTAGTTTTTTTATTTTTTTAGTTTAGTTTAGGTTTTTATTTATTTTATTTTAGTTTAGTTTTTATTTTTTATTTTATTTTCTTTTTAGGTTTAGGTTTAGATTTAGGTTTAAGTTAAGGTTTAGGTTTTAATTTAGGCTTAGTTATTTTTTATTTTTACTTATTTTGGTTTAAGTTTTTTTATTTATTTTATTTTTGGGTTTTTTTAGTTTAGGTTTAGGTTTTTAGCTTTTTAGTGTTTAGGGTTTACGATTCAGGGTTTAAGTTTAGGGTTTAGGGTTTGGGGAAGAGGGTTTAGGGCTTAGGGTTTAAGGTTTAGTTTTTAAATTTTAGGGTTTAGGGTTTTAGGGTTTAAGGTTTAGGGTTTAGGGTTATTATGGTTTAGGGTTTAGGGTTTAGAGTTTTGGTTTTAGGTCTAGGGTTAAAGTTTTAGTTTAGGGTTTTGGCTTTTCTTCTTAGAACAAACTAAGATTCATTTCTTTTTTAGTTCATCAACCAAGTAACAAACCAAGTTTTCTAAGACAGCGATGACATAGATAAAAAATGAAGCATGAAAATCAAAACCCTAGATAACTAGAACTATCTCTACTATAAAGACACAATTCCATAGTAGATTATGGTCATTTTTATTTCTAGTTCCCATGAACCATCATGGTCTCTCAGTAGCGTGATCCACCATCATATCCTCGATCTCTCCCTTTTGTTTGCCTCCATCCTCCCCCATAATAGCTCACCATCACCTCCATATTCACCTCCAGTTTCACCACTGATAACCACGCTTTTACCTCAATCTGATAGCGGTTGGAGTGATGTTCATGTGGTTACTTTAATCTTAGGTTAATTTATTATATTATTATTGTTTAGGTTTATTTTTAAATTTATTTAGTTACTTTAGGTTTAGGTTTAGGTTTAGGGTTTGGGGTTTAGGGTTAGGGTTTAGGATTTAGGGTTTATGCTGTTAGGGTTTAGAGTTTAGGGTTAGGGTTTATGGTTTTAGGATTTTAGTTTTAGGGTTTAGGGTTTAGGGTTTAGTGTTTAGCTTTTAGTTTTTAGGGTTTAGGGTTTATGTTTATTTTAGGGTTTATGGTTTAGTGTATAGGGTTTTTTAGGGTTTAGAGTTTAGAATTGTAGGTTTAGGGTTTAGAGTTTAAAGTTAGTTATAGGGTTTAGGGTTTACGATTTAGGATTTAAGGTTTATGGTTTAGGAATTTTTTTAAAATTAGGTAAATTGGTAGGTTTAGGTTTATTTAGTTTATTTAGTATATTTTATTATTTATTTTAGTTTAGTTTATTTTTAATTTTTATTTAGGTTTATTATTATTTTTATTTAATTTAGTTTATTTATTTTAAGTTTATTTATTTGATTTAGGTTTTTATTTTAGTTTGTTTTTTAGGTTTAGGTTTAGGTTTATGCTTATTTTATAGTTTAGTTTTATTTTAATTTTAATTTTTAGGTATAGGTTTTATTTTTTATTTTTAGATTTAGGATAAGGTTTTTATTTTATTTTTTTAGGTTTCGATTTAAGGTTTTAATTTTTGGTTTATTTTTAGTTTATTTTATTTTATTTAGGGTTTAGCTTTAGGTTTAGGTTTTAGTTTAGGTTTTTCTTTTATTTTATTATTTTATTTTATTTTTGTCTTGGTTTTTTTAGGTTTTATTTAGTTTAGGTTTAGGTTTTTAGCTTTTTACGGTTTAGGGTTTAGGGTTTATGGTTTGGGTTTAGGGTTTAGGGTTTAGGGTTTAGGGTTTAGGGTTTAGGGTTTAGGTTTAGGGTTTAGGGTTTAAGGTTTAGGGTTTTAGGGTTTAGGGTTTAGGATTAAGGGTTTAGTGTTTAACATTTAGGGTTTTTAGCATTTACGGTTTAAGGTTTATGGTTTAGGTTTTAGGTCTAGGGTGCAAGTTTTAGTTTAGGGTTTAGAGTTTTTTTTTAATCAAGAACAAATTTAGATTCAACATTTCTTCTTTTCAATTTCATCAACCAAGTAACACACCAAGTTTTCTAAGACACAAGAGACGACATAGATAAAAAATGAGCATGCGTGGAGCAAATCAAAAACCTTAGATAATTAGAACTATCTCTATTGTAAAGACTAAAGACAAAGTTCCATAAGTAGTAGATCGGATCGATCATTCTTCAGTTTCTCCAGTACACATCAAAACAACCTCGACCTCTTGAGTAGTGGGATCCACAATGATATCCCCGATCTCTCCATCCGCCACCACCATAGTTGTAACCTCCAACGCTCCTCCAGCTCCCATAACCACCTCAACCACCACCTTTATCCACGGCACCTCCAGTCCCCAACACCCCTGCGATGGCTGCCTCGCCTTCACCTCCATCTCCAGGATCTGACGGTTGGATGGCGTTCACTTCAAGGTTCCATTCTTGAGTTTAGGTTTAGGTTCATTAGGCTTTAGGCTTTAGGTTTATTTTTTAATTTATTTAGTTACTTCAGGTTTAGGGTTTAGGGTTAGGGTTTAGGGTTTAGGGTTTAAGGTTTAGAGTGTAGGGTTTAGGGTTTAGAGTTTAGGGTTTTAGGGTTTAGAGTTTAGGATTATAGTTTAGGGTTTAGGGTTTTGGGTTTTTTAGGGTTTAGGGTTTAGGATTTAAGGTTTAGGTTTTAGGTATAGTGTTCAAGTTTTAGTTTAGAGTTTAGGGTTTTTTAATTTTTTTTTAACAGAGAACAAATTCAGATCTAACATTTCTTCTTTTCAATTTCATCAACCAAGTAACACACCAAGTTTTGTAAGACACAAGCGATGACATAGATAAAAAATGAGCACACAAAGTGCAAATCAAAAACTTTAGATAACTAAAACCATCTCTATTATAAAGACAGTTCCATAAGATGCCGATCGGATCGATCATTCTTCAATTTTTCTAGTTCCCATCAAAACCACCTCGGCCTCTCAGTAGTGGGATCCACCATCATATCCTGGTCTCTCCCTCGCCACCACTTGTATCCTCCATCGCTCCTCGCCTCCATAACCACCATTACTACCACCATCTCCATGTCGACCGGCCTCTAGATCTCCCACCACCACTATGATAACCATATTCCTTCGTCTCCATGATCTGGGAGCACGGTTGATGGTGATGTTCCTGATTAGGTTACATTCTTAGGGTTTAGGTTTAGGTTTAGCTTTATTAGGTTTTAGGGTTTAAGTTTCATTTTAAATTTATTTAGTTTCTTTAGGTCTAGGTTTAAGGTTTGGGGTTTAGGGTTTAGGGTTAGGGTTTAGAGTTTAGGGTTTAGGGTTTAGGGTGTAGGGTTTAGGGTTTAAGGGTTTAGGGTTTAGGGTTTAGGGTTTAGGGTTTTAGAGTTTAGGGTTTAGGGTTTAGGATTATAGTTCTTTTATTTTTATTTGTATTCTTTTTTATTTTTTTTAAATTAAGTAAACTCGTAGGTTTAGGTTTATTTTGTTTATTTATTTATTTTTATTAATTTTATTTTTTTATTTTTATTTTGGTTTATTTTTATTTATATTTAGTTTAATTTATTTATTTTAGTTTAGGTTTTTTATTTTAGTTTATTTTTTAGGTTTAGGTTTTGGTTTAGGTTCATTTTTTAGTTTAGTTTTTTTTTAGGTTTAGGTTTTATATTTTATTTTAGGTTTAGGTTTAGGTTTTTACTTTATTTTTTTAAGTTAAGCTTTTAGGTTTATTTTAAGGTTTTATTTTTTTAGTTTAGGTTTAGGTATAGTTTATATCTTTTAGGTTTAGGTATTATTTATTTTAGTTTAGCTCTAGGTTTATTTTTTTATTAATTTTAGGTTTAGGGTTTTTTTAGGTTTATGGTTTAAGTTTTATTTTTTATTTATTTTTAGGTTTTGTTTTTGGTTTATTTTTTAAGTTAAGGTTTTTTTAGTTTTTATTTTATTTTATTTTATTTTTATTTAGGTTTAGTTTTTATTTTATTTAGGTTTTTTATTTTTAGTTTAGTTTAGGTTTTTCTTTATTTTATTTTATTTTATTTTCTTTATAAGTTTAGGTTTAGGTTTATGTTTAGGTTTTAGTTTAAGTTTTAGTTTAGGTTTTTAATTTATTTTATTTTTTAATTTATTTTGGTTTAAGTTTTTTTATTTATATATTTTTTAGGTTTTATTTAGTTTAGGTTTAGGTTTAGGTTTTTAGCTTTTTAGGGTTTAGGGTTTAGGGTTTATGGTTTAGGATTTAGGGTTTAGGGTTTAGGGTTTAGGTTTTTGGATTTAGGGTTTAGGATTTAGGTTTTAGGGTTTAAGGTTTAGAGTTTAGGGTTTAGGGTTTTTAGGGTTTAGGGTTTAGGGTTTAGGGTTTAAGTTTTAGGTTTAGAGTTTAAGTTTTAGTTTAGGATAGGGTTTTTTTTAGCACAGAATAAATTCAGATTCAACATTTATTCTTTTCGATTTCATCAACCAAGTAACATAGCAAGTTTTCTAAGACACAAGAGACAACATAGATCAAAATTGAGCACACATAGAGCACATCAAAAACCTTAGATAACTAAAATCATCTACTATAAAGACACAGTTCCATATATAGTAGATCGGATTGGTCGTTCTTCAGTTTCTCCAGTTCCCATTAGAACCACCCCGATCTCTCATGTAGCGGGATCCACCATCACATCCCTGGTCTCTCCCTCCGCCACCACCACGGTGGTAACTTCCATTGCTCCTCCCACCTCCATAAGCACCACTGCTCTGACCACCACCTCCATATCCACTAGCACCTCTAGATCCCCCACCACCACTGTGATAACTGCCACCTCTGCGTTCACCTCCACTGATCTAGGCGGGCGGTTGGCGATGTTCTATCGTCAAGGTTCTACCCATTCTTAGGGTTTAGGTTTAGGTTTAAGTTTATTAGGCTTTATGGTTTAGGTTCAATTTTTAATTTATTTATTTACTTTAGGTTTAGGTTTAGGGTTTAGGGTTTATGGTTTAGTGTTTAGGTTTTTAGGTTTTATCCTTTTAGGTTTAGGCTTTACGGTTAGGGTTTAGGGTTTAGGGTTTAGTGTTTTGCTTTTAGGGTTTAGGGAATACGACTTTTAGGGTTCAGGGTTAGATTAAACTTTAGGGTGTAAGGTTTAGGGTTTCAGGGTTTAAGTTTAAGGTTTAGGTTTTAGGGTTTAAGGTTTTAGGGTTGTTTAGGATTTAGGGTTTAGGGTATTTTTTTTGGGCGGGGGTGGAGGGAAATGTTAGAATTTTTTTTCCATAGAAGGAAAAGATACAATGTTCTTAGAAGGGTTAAAGCTCTAAAATTCTACTCCTCTCAGAGCTACAAGAAACCTAAAGAGCTAAACTGCCATCTAAGTACATTAGAAAATGAAAGCAAAACAAAAGAGCAAATAAAATAGCAAAAATTTATAAGAGAAAAAGACAGAGAGTAAGACTAAAATAAATCTTGAAAATAGTAAAAGTGAGTCAACAACGTATAAAGAAATCAACAACACACTGATGGCAAAGTCATAGCTAAAAGGATAAGGATAAAGAGGAAAAGGAGAGTGTTGAGAAAGAGAATGTTCAAGCTCAGTTAGGGTCATCTCAAGGCGCAACAATACATATGAGCATCCTAACTTCATAAAGAAGGGTTACAATCATATGTAATGCTACCAACTAGAGAGAATAGGTGAGTAACATTAAAACCATCATAGCCGATACGATACAAGAGAAAACATGTGAGGTGTCAATAGTGTTCTAGATCACGCACCATTTAACAAGAGAAACCAACCAACAACTAGCAAAAACCACCAAACAAAACCACAACAAACTAATCCACAATAGAGTGAGCTAGAAGGCAAAAACACCAACAACAACCATTACCCAAATACCAATCTAAGCTCCAAACTAGGGAAAACCTAAACCAGCATTCATCAAGCACCAGACCCATGCTGATTAATAGAGAAACAACCAACACAACCAAGATAGGATCCCTCAAGCCAAAGTTGTAACAAGTAGCAGTCACCAAGACAAACTCGGGTGAGCAACCATGAATGATTAAATAGCTCAAAAATGAAACCATCAATTGAAGAAAACATAAGCTGCAGGCAATGCAAATCAAAAGAAGACAAGACAGACACACAAAAGGGGGCCAAAGGCAGCCACCAAACACCAAAAACCAAAAAGTCCAATCCAAAAGTTTCAACAAAGGTTCAACCAGCACAGCAAAAGGCTCCAACAAATTTTCCAAGAAGAAGGAAAAGACCAACAAGGAAAAAATCAACCAACCAAGATTCTAAGTATAGTTAAAAGTCCTCCAACCAAACGAGCTACGTAGAATAGCCATAAGGAAACCAGAGAACAACCCATAATGTAACCAATAAAGAAGCATCCTAGTAGCCAAGGAAAGTAGAAAATTGACAAAGTACCATAAAATAGAGGTCCAAAAAAAACAACCATAGAAAGCAGCAGTAGTAGCTAGGATATCAAAAAAAAAACTTCCCGACAAAGACTAACCCGACATGAAGCATAATAACAACACAAAATGTGCAACAAATAATGTACCCAATAGAGGCTAATCCCATGAGAATAACCAAATGCGAAACCAAGGCAAAAGAAGGATCTATCAATAAACAATAAGGAACTAGGAGGCAAACCCAAAAAAGTAGCCAGAAAATTCTTCAAAAGAAGGTTCAGAAAGGTAACAACCAACAATAATTCCCACTAGAAAGGCTACCCATCTAACCAACAAAAGTAATTTGAGTTCAAGGGAGAGCCAACAAACCAACCGGTCAGAAAATAGAACAAGCAGAAACCATCTCATCCACCAACAACCAGTTAAGGCACATGATCTAGTCTTTTGGGGTGAGTTTAAGGACTTAGTCTTTTCTAATAAATAAATAGCCTAGCTATCTTGCATAAGCATAAAGACTTGCCTACATGTATTTAAAATCATAGGAGTTAGTTGGAGGCCACCCCCAGGTAGTTGTAAGTCCAAGCTGTCGGGTGGTTTGTCCTCTCTTGTGGAGGCAAACCAAATAACCATTTTCTCCTTAGATTTAGGTTGTGCTTGCAGCCCTTACCGAAACTCCCTAGATTTAGGTTTTGAGGTTGCTTTTCCCCTTTTGAGCCATATGCTTAATTCCTCGCCTCTTAGGCATTTCCTTAATCTTGTGTTAAGGGATCTTGAGTCCTAAATTTCTAATGAAAAGATCCAACTCAAACAAACTAAATCAATTTCTAAAATATAAAGCCCAATTATAGGATAGTTTGAGATGCTCACTAGGTTTCCTAGCATCGTGGGCATCTCCTACTTATCTTCCATTTTGGCTTCAATAATAACTCCCTCTTTTGACCAATCCCATTTGATCTTCAAAATAAACCAATCGATGGATAGTCCTTCCTACTGAAATCTTCAAAGGCAATGATCATTTACCTTAATCGAGAGTTTTTCTACGGGATCCTATCCCTTAGGATGTAATTAACTATGGGGGCTTGCCCCTGTAGGGAACTTAACAAACTCGATTTATAATAAACCCTGTATTACTTCTCCATGTGAAGTAAGGGAAGAATCTCTAGTACATATGTAGACCCATCGTCCTTAGGAGTCCTTATTGAGGTGATTAGGTCCATTAAAGGGTAGTGACTTCTGTCTTTTGAGCCAGTACACTATTCCTTGATGACGTACTCGATCACCTAAATAAGTTCATCTGCGGTTCTGCATGGCATTCTAAAAAAATACAAATTTTTATAAGGTCTCCTGTTTCTTTTCTAACCAACAGATTTGAAAGGCAACTCCCAAATAAGAATTTATTCACCGATTATAACAAACTAAAACAAACTAAAATGTACAATAACATTAGTAACACACCACCACATTTATATATATGTGAAGTTATATTGTTATGTACATTATATTTTAATATTCTTTCATATAATATATTATCTTACATTACACCTTAAAATGAATCACTTTAAGCAAAAATTTATAAAATTTGGTTGAAAAATGAACATTTATTTTGAAGGAAAAATTCCATTCTTTTGATTAAATGACACACTATAGCACACCCCAATGATGTTCCTAAAGTCTACCTTAAATTTGGTCAATCCCATCATCTCATCCTATAAATCAGTGTTTTTAAGAATTATACCAGTACAAACTCAACTACATCATACTATAACAAACTAAAAAAATGATAAACAATATGTAGTAATACACAATAGTATGCTATAATGCATGATGCTACACTATGGTATGGCATCCTATATTATAATACACCATAACATATTATATTATATTATATTATATTGCATATCACATCAAAAAGGATTTCTTAAGATAAAAAATCATAAAATTAGCTAAATAATAAACTATATATTTTAGTCATATCACTTACATATTTTAAATTGAAATAATATATTATGATGCCATGCTACCTTTTATGAATTTGGCCAAATTCCTCCATTTTAAAGTCTAAATCAACATTTTTATAAATAATGCTAGTGTAAGCTGCATTATTACAAATACTAGAAGAATTTAAAATGCACAGAACAATATATTATGATATATGATGTTATACTATGCTACAACTTATAATATTTATTCTTAACATAAAATCTTACTTTATAGACTACAATTGGCATATAACACCTTGATCTACAACCTAATTCCAATTCAAATTTAACAAATTTCATCATCGATTTATTAAATAAATATTTTTATATATATTAATATAGACTATATAGCACAATACCATAATATACTAAAACATTTCAAAACATCTTATAACATCCAAAAACACATGACATGCTCAAATATATGATGCTACATTATACTATAATAAATTGTATTATAATATGATTTAGGGTTAGGGTTTTGGGTTTTCAAATCTCTAATAGGCAAGGGAAAGTCTCTTAAAGACATTTTCTTTAGCTACCATAACTATGTTAGGATTAGGTCATTCTTTATATCTACTCCTAATGGCATCATTATTCAAGGTTTACGGTTTAGGGTTTAGGGTTAGTTTAGGGTTTTTAGTTTAGGGTTTAGGGCTAATGGTTATAGTTTTATGGTTTAGGGTTTATGGTTTTAGGTTTTAGAGTTTTGTGTTTAGGGTTTTAGGGTTTTTGGTTTAAGGGTTTAGGGTTTAGGGTTTAGTGTTTAGGGTTTAAGGTTTAGGGTTCTTAGGGTTTAGGGTTTAGGGTTTAGGGTTTTGAGTTTAGGGTTTTGGTTTTAGGTTTAGGGTTTTAGGTTTTAGTTTAGGGTTTAGAATTTAGGGTTCAAGGTATTTTTTAATAAAGAACAAATTCATATTCAACATTTCTTCTTTTCAATTTCATCAACCAAGTAGCACCTTGTTTTCTAAGACCTGACATAGATATAAAATGAGAACCCATAGAGCAAATAAAAAACACTATATAAGTAGAACTCTCTCTACAATAAAGACAGTTCCATTAGCGACAGATCAGATCAATTGTTTTTCAATTTCTCTAGTTCCTATCAGAACCACCCATGCTTGTCGAGTAGCGACATTCACCATCATATCCCTGATCTCTCCCTCCACCACCCCCATGATTGTAACCTTTGTTGCTCCTCCAACCTCCATAACCACCGCTGCTCTATTCACCACCTCCATATCCACTTGCGTCGGATCCCCACCACCACTATAATAATGTGCTTGCCTTCCCCTCCATGAGATTTGATTGAGCTTAGTTGACGGTGATGTTCCTATTATCAAGGTTCTACCCATTCTTAGAGTTTGGGATTTAGGGACTCAGGTTTATGGTTTAGGGTCGTAGGTTTTAGGATTTAGGGTTTAGGGTTTAGAGTTTAGGGTTTAGAGTTTAGGATTTTAGAGTTTAGGGTTTAGGGTTGTAGATTGTAGCTTTATTGTTTAGAGTTTAGGGTTTTAGTGTTTTTTGGGTTTAGGGTTTAGGGTTAGTTTTAGGGTTTAGGGTTTAGGGTTAGGGTTTTTTTAATTATTTTATTATTATTATTTTTTTAAATTAAGTAAACTCATAGGTTTAGGTTTATTTAGTTTATTTTTTATTTATTTTAGTTTATTTTTTTATTTTAATTTAGGTTTATTTTTATTTTTATTTAGTTTAGTTTATTTATTTTAAGTTTATTTATTTTAGCTTAGGTTTTTTAATTTAGTTTATTTTTTAGGTTTAGGTTTAGGTTTAGGTTTATTTTTTAGTTTTGTTTTATTTTTATTTTATTTTTTTAGGTTTAGGTTTAAGGTATTTATTTTAGGTTTATTTTTAGGTTTTATCTTTTAGTTTAGGTTTAGGCTTAATTTTAGTTTATTTTATTTTATTTTATTTAGTTTAAGTTTAGGTTTAGGTTTTGTTTATTTTAGCTTTAGCTTTAGATTTTATTTATTTTTGTTTAGTTTATTTTAGTTTAGGTTTAGGTTTATTTTATTTTATTTTATGTTTAGGATTTTTTTATTTTTTATTTATTTTATGTTTTATTTTAGGTTTATTATTTAAGTTTAGGTTTTATTTTAGGTTTATTTAATTTTTTATTTTGGTTTAGGTTTTTATATATTTTATTTTAGTTTTGTTTTTATTTTTTATTTTATTTCATTTTAGGTTTTAGTTTAGGTTTTTATTTTTTTGTTTTATTTTGGTTTTAGCTTTTTATTATTTTATTTTTGGTTTTATTTAATTTAGGTTTAAATTTTTAAGTTTTTAAGGTTTAGGGTTTAGGGCTTAGGGTTTTAGGGTTTAGGGTTTATGATTTAGGGTTTTAGTGTTTAGGGTTTAGGGTTTTTTAGGGTTTAGTGTTTGAGGTTTAGGGTTTAGGGTTTAGGGTTTAGGGTTTCAGGTTTAGTGTTTTTCTTTTAGGTTTAGGGTTTAGGTTTTAGTTTAGGGTTTAGAATTTAAGATTCAAGGTTTTTTTTAACAGAAAATAAATTTAGATTCAACATTTGTTCTTTTCAATTTCTTCGACCAAGTAGCACCCCAAGTTTTCTATGACATAAGTGATGACATAGATAAAAAGCATGCACCCATAGTGCAAATCAAAAACCCTATATAGGTAGAATTATCTCTACTATAAAGAAAGTTCCATAGCGGTGGTCATTTGTTCTTCTATTTCTCTAGTTCTGTCAGAACCACCCCACCCCTAGTGGCGGGATCATCCCGATCTCTCCCTCCGCCACCCCACAACCTCATGCTCCTCCCACCTCCATTACCTGACTTTCACCCTCCATCCACGGCATTGAGATCCCCACACCACTTCGATAGCTGCCTCTGCCTTCCCTCCACGCTAGATTTAGGAGCTTAGTTGGGTGATGTTCATCATGGTTCTGCCCATTCTTAGATTTTAAGGTTTAGGGATTCAATTTTAGGGTTTAGGGTTGTAGGTTTTAGGATTTGGAGTTTAGGGTTTAGAGTTTAGGGTTTAGGGTTTAGGGTTAGGGTTTTTTTAAATTATTTTTATAATATTTTTTTTAAATTAAGTAAACTCATAGGTTTAGGTTTATTTAATTTATTTTTTATTCATTTTAGTTTATTTTATTTTTTATTTTCATTTACATTTATTTTTATTTTTATTTAGATTAGTTTATTTATTTTAAGTTTAAGTATTTTAGTTTAGGTTTTTTATTTTAGTTTATTTTTTAGGTTTAGGTTTAGGTTTAGGATTATTTTTTAGTATAGGTTTAATTTAATTTAATTTTTTTAGGTTTAGGTTTAAGGTTTTTATTTTAGGTTTAGGTTTAGGTTTATTTTTAGTTTATGTTTAGGTTTAGGTTTAGTTTATTTTAGCTTTAGCTTTAGGTTTTATTTATTTTAGTTTAGTTTATTTTAGTTTAAGATTAAGTTTAGGTTTTATTTTTTAGTTTAGGGTTTAGGTTTTATTTTTTATTTATTTTTAGGTTTTATTTTAAGGTTTATTATAGGTTTATGTTTTTATTTAGTTTTATTTTATTTTATTTTAGGTTTATTTTATTTTTATTTTACTTTTTGTTTTTTTTTATTTAGGTTTTTTATTTTAGGTTTATTTTATTTTTTTAGTTTAGTTTGGATTTTTATTTTTTTTATTTAGTTTAGTTTTTACTCTTTTATTTTATTTCATTTTTAGGTTTTGGTTTAGGTTTAGGTTTAGGTTTAGGTTTTAGTTTAGGTTTTTATTTTTATTTTATTTTCCTTAGGTTTTGATTTTTTTCTAATTTATTTTTAGGTTTGATTTAGTTTTGGTTTAAGTTAGGTTTTTAGGGTTTAGGGTTTAGGGTTAAGGTTTTAGGGTTTAGGGTTTAGGGTTTAGGGTTGAGGGTTTGGTGTTTAGGGTTTAAGGTTTGGAGTTTAGGATTTAGGGTTTATGGTTTAGGGTTTACAGTTTAGGGTTTAGTGTTTATGGTTTTAGGGTTTAGTGTTTACAATTTAGGGTTTAGGGTTTAGGGTTTATGGTTTTAGGGTTTAGGTTTAGGGTTTAGGTTTGTAGGCTTAGGGTTTAGAGTTTAGGGTTTAGGGTTAGGTTTTTTTTAATTATCTTATTATTATTATTTTTTAAAATTAAGTAAACTCGTAGGTTTAGGTTTATTTAGTTTATTTTTTAATTATTTTAGTTTATTTTATTTTAAATTTTAATTTAGGTTTATTTTTTAATTTAGTTTAGTTTATCTATTTAGGTTTATTTATTTTAGTTTAGGTTTTTTTATTTTAGTAGCCAAGGAAATGTAGAAAATTGACAAAGTACCATAAAATAGAGGTCCAAAAGAAGCACAACAACCATAGAGAAGATAGTAGCTAGCTAGGACATAAAAAAACTTCAAAACAAAACTAACGACATGAAACATAATAACAACACAAAATGTAACAAATAATGTACCCAATAGAGGCTAATCCATGAGAATAACCAAATCAAAACCAAGCAAAAGAAGGATCTATCAATAAACAATAAGGAACTGCAAACCCAAAAAAATAGCAAATTCTTCAAAGAAGGTTGAAGGTAACAACCAACATAATTCCACTAGAAGGCTACCCATCTAACCATGAAAAACCAACAAAAGTAATTTGAGTTCAAGGAGGAACAAACCAACGGTCACAGAAAATAGAACAAAGCTAAGCACCATCTCATCCCAACAAGTAATAAGGCACATGATCTTGTCTTTAGGGAGTGAGTTTAAGGACTTAGTCTTCTAATAAATAAATAGCTATCTTGCATAAGCATAAAGACTTTTACATGTATTTAAAATCATAGGAGTTAGTTGGAGGCCACCCCGGTAGTTGTAAGTCCAAGGATTAGGGTGGTTTGTCCTCTCTTGTGAGCAAACCAAATAATTTTTCTCCTTAGATTTAGGTTGTGCTTTATTTAGAAACTCCCTAGATTTATTGGTTACGGTTGCTTTTCCCTTAGCCATATGCTTAATTCCTGCCTCTTAGGCATTTCCTTAATCTTGTGTTAGGGATCTTAGTCTAAATTTCTGAAAAGATCCAACTCAAACAAACTAAATCAATTTCTAAAATATAAAGCCCAATTATAGGATAGTTTGAGATGCTCACTAGGTTTTAGCATGTGGGCATCTCTAATTATCTTTATTTTGGCTTAATAACTCCCTCTTTTGACCAATCCCATTTGATCTTCAAAATAAACCAATCGATGGATAGTCCTTCTATTGAAATCTTCAGGCAATGATCATTTACTATGAGAGTTTTCAGGATCCTATCCCTTAGATGTAATTAACTATGGGCTTGCCTGGAACAACAAACTCGATTTATAATAAACCACATTACTTCTCCATGTGAAGTAGGGAAGAATCTAGTACATATGTAGACCCATATCCTTGTCCTTATTGAGGTGATTAGGTCCATTAAAGGTAGTGACTTACGTCTTTTGAGCGATTACACTATTCCTTGATGGCATACTTTCGATCACTAAATAAGTTCATATTGCATGGCATTCTAAAAAAATACAAATTTTTATAAGGTCTCCTGTTTCTTTTCTAACCAACAGATTTGAAAGGCAACTCCCAAATAAGAATTTATTCACCACAGTATTATAACCAAACTAAAACAAACTAAAATGTACAATAACATTAGTAACACACCACCACATTTATAAATATATGTGAAGTTATATTGTTATGTACATTATATTTTAATATTGTTTCATATAATATATTATCTTACATTACACCTTAAAATGAATCACTTTAAGCAAAAAATTTATAAAATTTGGTTGAAAAATGAACATTTATTTTGAAGGAAAAATTCCATTCTTTTGATTAAATGACACACTATAGCACAATGATGTTCTAAAGTCTACCTTAAATTTGGTCAATCCCATCATCTCATCCTATAAATCGTGTTTTTAAGAATTATACCGTACAAACTCAACTACATCATACTATAACAAACTATGATAAACAATATGTAGTAATACACAATGGTATCTATAATGCATGATGCTACACTATGGTATGGCATCTATATTATAATACACCATAACATATTATATTATATTATATTATATTGCATATCACATCAAAAGGATTTCTTAAGATAAAAAATCATAAAATTAGCCTAAATAATAAATAACTATATATTTTAGTCATATCACCTACATATTTTAAATTGAAATAATATATTATGATGGCAAGCTCTACCTTTTATGAATTTGGCCAAATTCCTCCATTTTAAAGTCTAAATCAACATTTTTATAAATAATGCTAGTGTAAGCTTGACTGCATTATTACAAATACTAGAAGAATTTAAAATGCACAGAACAATATATTATGATATGATGTTATACTATCTACAACTTATAATATTTATTTTAACATAAAATCTTACTTTTAGACTACAATTGGCATAGAAACATTGATTACAACCTAATTCCTAATTCAAATTTAACAAATTTCATCATCTGATTTATTAAATAAATATGTTTATGATATATATTAATATAGACTATATAGCACAATACCATAATATACTAAAACATTTCAAAACATCTTATAACATCCAAAAACACATGACTACATGCTCAAATATATGATGCTACATTATACTATAATAAATTGTATTATAATATGATTTAGGGTTAGGGTTTTGGGTTTTCAAATCTCTAATAGGCAAGGGCAAGTCTCTTAAAGACATTTTCTTTAGCTACCATAACTATGTTAGGATTAGGTCATTCTTTCTACTCTAATGGCATTATTCAAGGTTTACGGTTTAGGGTTTAGGGTTTAGGGTTTTTATTTTAGGGTTTAGGGTTTATGGTTATAGTTTTATGGTTTAGGGTTTATGGTTTTAGGTTTTATAGTTTTGTGTTTTGGGTTTTAGCATTTTTGGTTTAGGGTTTAGGGTTTAGGGTTTAGTGTTTAGGGTTTGAGGTTTAGGGTTCTTAGGGTTTAGGGTTTAGGGTTTAGGGTTTTGAGTTTAGGGTTTTGGTTTTAGGTTTAGGGTTTAGGTTTTAGTTCAGGGTTTAGAATTTAGGGTTCAAAGTTTTTTTTTAATAGAGAACAAATTCAGATTCAACATTTCTTCTTTTCAATTTCATCAATCAAGTAGCACCCCATGTTTTCTAAGACACAAGCGACGACATAGATATAAAATGAGCACCCATAGAGCAAATAAAAAACACTATATAAGTAGAACTCTCTCTGATAAAGGAGTTCCATTGCGACATATGAACAATTATTTTCAATTTCTCAGTTCTATACCACCCATGCTTGTCAGTGGCGATTCACCATCATATCCCGATCTCTCCCTCCACCACCCCATGATTGTAACCTTTGTTGTTCCTCCACCTCCATAACCACCATTCTAATCCACCTCCATATCCATTTGATCCACCACCACTATAATAATGCCTTACTTCCCTCCATTAGATTGAGCTTAGTTGGTGATGTTCCTTATCAAGGTTACCCATTCTTAGAGTTTGGGTTTAGGGACTGAGGTTTATGGTTTAGTGTCGTAGGTTTTAGGATTTAGGGTTTAGGGTTTAGAGTTTAGGGTTTAGAGTTTAGGATTTTAGAATTTAGGGTTTAAGGTTGTAGATTGTAGCTTTATTGTTTAGAGTTTAGGGTTTTAGTGTTTTGGGTTTAGGGTTTAGGGTTAGTTTTAGGGTTTAGGGTTTAGGGTTATGGTTTATTTTAATAATTTTATTATTATTATTTTTTTTAAAATTAAGTAAACTCATAGGTTCAAGTTTATTTAGTTTATTTTTTATTTGTTTTAGTTTATTTTATTTTTAATTTTAATTTAGGTTTATTTTTATTTTTATTTAATTTAGTTTATTTATTTTAAGTTTATTTATTTTAGCTTAGGTTTTTTATTTTAGTTTATTTTTTCGGTTTAGGTTTAGGTTTAGGTTTATTTTTTAGTTTTGTTTTATTTTTATTTTCTTTTTTTAGGTTTAGGTTTAAGGTATTTATTTTAGGTTTATTTTAGGTTTTATCTTTTAGTTTAGGTAGGCTTAATTTTAGTTTATTTTATTTTATTTTATTTAGTTTAAGTTTAGGTTTAGGTTTGTTTATTTTAGCTTTAGCTTTAGATTTTATTTATTTTGTTTAGTTTATTTTAGTTTAGGTTTAGGTTTATTTTATTTTATTTTATGTTTAATTTTTTTATTTTTTATTTATTTTTATGTTTTATTTTAAGGTTTATTATTTAAGTTTAGGTTTTTATTTTAGGTTTATTTTATTTTTCAGTTTGGTTTAGGTTTATATATATTATTGTAGTTTTGTTTTTTATTTTTTATTTTATTTCATTTTAGGTTTTAGATTAGGTTTTTAATTTTTTTATTTTATTTAAGTTTTGGTTTTTTAATTATTTTATTTTTAGGTTTAAATTTTTAAGTTTTTATGGTTTAGGGTTTAGGGTTTAGGGTTTTAGGGTTTAGGGTTTATGATTTAGGGTTTTAGGTTTAGGGTTTAGAGTTTAGGGTTTAGGATTTAGGGTTTAGTGTTTGAGGTTTAGGGTTTAGGGTTTAGGGTGTAGGGTTTCAGGTTTAGTGTTTTTCTTGTAGGTTTAGGGTTTAGGTTTTAGTTTAGGGTTTAGAATTTAAGATTCAAGGTTTTTTTTAACAGAGAATAAATTTAGATTCAATATTTTTTAATTTCTTAGTAGCACATAAGTGATGACATAGATAAACATGCACCCAGTGCAAATCAAAACCCCATATAGGTAGAATTATCTCTACTTTAAAGAAAGTTCCATAAGCGATATTCATTTGTTCTTCTATTTCTCTAGTTAGAACCACACCTCTCAGTGGCGGGGATCGCCATCATATCCGATCTCTCCCTCCCCACGGTTTGTAACCTATCGCTCCTCCCACCTCCATTACCACCGCTCCGACCACCACCTCCACATCATAGATCCCCACCACACTTTGATGCTGCCTTTGCCTTCCCTCCATTGAGATTTAGACTAGCTTGGTTGGTGATGTTCACCATCATGGTTTTCCATTCTTAGATTTTAAGGTTTAGGGATTCAATTTTAGGGTTTAGGGTTGTAGGTTTTAGGATTTGGAGTTTAGGGTTTAGAGTTTAGGGTTTAGGGTTTAGGGTTTAGGGTTTAGGGTTAGGGTTTTTTTAAATTATTTTTATAATATTTTTTTTTAAATTAAGTAAACTCGTAGGTTTAGGTTTATTTAGTTTATTTTTTATTCATTTTAGTTTATTTTATTTTTATTTTATTTACATTTATTTTATTTTATTTAGATTAGTTTATTTATTTTAAGTTTATGTATTTTAGTTTAGGTTTTTTTATTTTAGTTTATTTTTTTAGGTTTAGGTTTAGGTTTAGGATTATTTTTTTTAGTTTAGGTTTAATTTAATTTATTTTTTAGGTTTAGGTTTAGGTTTTTTTTATTTTAGGTTTAGGTTTAGGTTTATTTTTTAGTTTATGTTTAGGTTTAGGTTTAGTTTATTTTAGCTTTAGGTTTAGGTTTTATTTATTTTAGTTTAGTTTATTTTAGTTTAGGATTAGGTTTAGGTTTTATTTTTTAGTTTAGGGTTTAGGTTTTATTTTTTATTTATTTTTTGGTTTTATTTTAAGGTTTACTATATAGGTTTATGTTTTTATTTAGTTTTATTTTATTTTATTTTAGGTTTATTTTATTTTTATTTTACTTTTGTTTTTTTTATTTAGGTTTTTTATTTTAGGTTTATTTTATTTTTTAGTTTAGTTTGGATTTTATTTTTTTATTTAGTTTAGTTTTATTTTATTTTATTTCATTTTAGGTTTTGGTTTAAGTTTAGGTTTAGGTTTTAGGTTTTAGTTTAGGTTTTTTATTTTTATTTTATTTTCTAGGTTTGATTTTTTATTTATTTTTAGGTTTGATTTAGTTTTGGTTTAAGTTAGGATTTAGGGTTTAGGGTTCAGGGTTAGGTTTTAGGGTTTAGGGTTTAGGGTTTAGGGTTGAGGTTTGGTGTTTAGGGTTTAGTTTGGAGTTTAGGGGTTTAGGGTTTATAGTTTAGGGTTTACGATTTAGGGTTTAGTGTTTAGGTTTTAGGGTTTAGTGTTAGTTTTAGGGTTTAGGGTTTAGGGTTTATGGTTTTAGGGTTTAGGTTTAGGGTTTAAGTTTGTAGGCTTAGGGTTTAGTGTTAGTTCTGGGGTTTAGGGTTTAGGGTTAGGTTTTTTAATTATCTTATTATTATTATTTTTTTTAAAATTAAGTAAACTCAGGTTTAGGTTTATTTAGTTTATTTTTAATTTTTTTAGTTTATTTTATTTTAAATTTTAATTTAGGTTTATTTTTTAATTTAGTTTAGTTTATCTATTTAGGTTTATTTATTTTAGTTTAGGTTTTTTTATTTTAGTTTATTTTTTAAGTTTAGGTTTATGTTTAGGTTTATTTTAAATTTTAGTTTTACTTTCATTTTATTTTTTAAATTTAAGTTTTATTTTTTATTTTTTGGTTTAGGTTTAGAATTTTATTTTACTTTTTAATGTTTAGGTTTTAGGTTTTTACTTTAGGTTTATTTTTAGGTTTTATCTTTTACTTTAGGTTTAGGTTTATTTTTTGTTTATTTTATTTTATTTACTTTAGGTTTAGGTTTAGGTTTAATTGATTTTAGTTTGAGCTTTAAGTTTTATTTATTTTAGTTTAGTTTATTTTAGTTTAGTTTTAGGTTTATTTTATTTTTATTTTAAGTTTATGTATTTTTTAGTTTAGGGTTTAGGTTTTATTTTTATTTATTTTTAGTTTTTATATTTTTTTTGTTTAGGTTTAGGTTTTATTTAGTTTTTATTTTATTTTATTTTTATTTTAGGTTTAGTTTTTATTTTATTTAGGTTTTTTATTTTTTAGTTTAGTTTAGGTTTTTAATTAATTTATTTTCGTTTAGTTTTTTTTTTCTTTTTAGGTTTAGGTTTAAGTTTTAGCTTATGTTTTTAATTTTTTTTAAAATTTTTTTTAAATTTTAGTTTAGGTTTTTAGGTTTTTAGTGTTTAGGGTTTAATGTCAATTTTAAGAATTAGGGTTTAGGGTTTAGGATTGTGGATTTTAGGGTTTTGGGTTTAGGATTTAGGGTTTAGGGTTTAGGGTTTAGGGTTTAGGATTTAGGGTTTAGGATTTTAGGGTTTTGTTTCTGAAGCTTAAGAAATAAACTAACATAAAATAGCAGTTCAAAAAAGAAAAAAAATTCGAACTTGTTTGCTTTAATAAAAGATGGATCTTAAGAAAAAAAGTTTAAAACTGTAGGTGCACAAACACAAAGATGCTAAGTGTCCAAAATAGTGAGGATGTAATAGACTAAGACCTGTGCTTTTCCTTCTTCTCTTTAAAAATAGCCAAGAGGGACACACCAGAATCCTTCACAACCTTGAACCTAATTTTGGGAATATCTCCTACAACATGCCCTTTATGGCCAAATCTAGCAATCAATACCTTATCATTTTCCTTGATGAAGTTCAAACAACCATCATTTGGAACAAAGGCTGCAATCTTTATACCATTCTTGATTATTGAGCCTAGCATTTTTTGATAGCGAGTTGGGTTGCTTTGCCTTAATGCAATTTTTCAAGCACAATGGCCTTTGCAAGAAAGGTCTTGTGAATGGCTTCTTCCATTCATTTCCAAGGTGACTTTTCTTGTTTGATTTGTATGCTCACCTCTGATTTCTTCAATGTGTCTTCAATTTTTGACCAGCTCCCATACCACGTGTTTTCCCCATGTTGAAGAAATGAAAGAAGAGCCTCTACGATCTAATTACGGGAGTTCTATGAGCCACAATGATGATGAACGGGTTGAGAGCTCAATAGTTGGGAATTATTTAGCTTAGTTAGTTAGTAGTTAGTTTTAGTTTTTAATTAGTTAGTTATTAGTTAGTTTATTATTTAGTTAGCTTTATATTTGTTTTTATTTATTTTATTTTTTTTAAATTAAGTAAACTGGTAAGTTTAGGTTTATTTAGTTTAATTTTTAGTTATTTTAGTTTATTTTATTTTTTATTTTTATTTAGGTTTATTTTTTTTAGATTTAAGTTTTATTTTTTTTTTTAGGTTTAGGTTTAGGTTCTTATTTTATTTGTTTAAGTTTAGGTGTTAAGTTTTATTATAGGTTTATTTTTATGTACTATTTTTTAGTTTAAGTTTAGGTTTAATTTTAATTTACTTTATTTTATTTAGTTTAGGTTTATGTTTAGGTTTGGTTTATTTTAGGTTTAGTTTAGGTTTTATTTATTTTAGTTTAGTTTATCTTAGTTTATGTTTATATTATTTTTATTTTAGGTTTAGTTTTTTTTATTTTATGGTTTAAGTTTTATTTTTTATTTATGTTTATGTTTTATTTTTAGGTTTATTTTTTAGGTTTAGGTTTTTTATTTAGATTTTATTATATTTTATTTTAGGTTTATTTTATTTTTATTTTAAGTTTAGTTTTATTTAATTTGGTTTTTATTTTTTAGTTTAGTTTAGGTTTTTATTTATTTTAATTTAGTTTAGTTTTTATTTTTTTATTTTAATTTCTTTTTAAGTTTTGGTTCAGGTTTAGGTTTTAGTTAATGTTTTTATTTTATTTTATTTTATTTTATTTATTTCATTTTTGTTTAGGTATATTTTTTTAGGTTTCATTTAGTTTAGGTTTACATTTTTAGCTTTTTAGGGTTTAACGTTTAGGGTTTAGGTTTTAAGTTTTTATTTTAGGTTTATTTTTAGGTATATTTTTTAGTTTAGGTTTAGATTTATTTTTAGTTTATTTTATTTTATTTAGTTTAGGGTTTAAGTTTTGTTTATTTTAGGTTTTGGTTTAAGTTTTATTTATTATAGCTTACTTTATTTTTGTTTAGGTTTATGTATATTTGGTATTGCTTATTTTATTTTTATTTAAGGTTTAGTTTTTATTTTTAGTTTAAGGTTCGGGTTTTATTTTTTATGTTTATAGGTTTTATTTATATGTTTATTTTTTAAGTTTATGTTTTTATTTAGTTATTATTTTATTTTATTTTAGGTTTATTTTATTATTATTTTATGTTTAGTTTTTATGTTATTTAGTTTTTTATTCTTAGGTTTATTTTATTTTTTAATTTAATTAAGGTTTTTATTTATTTTATTTTAGTTTATTTTAATTTTTTATTTTATTTTATTTTTAGGTTTAAGTTTAGGCTTTAGTTTAGGTTTTTATTCTATTTAATATTTTTATTTTATTTAGTTTTAGGTATTTTATTTATTTTATTTTAATTTTATTAACTTTATCTTTAGGTTTTAGGTTTTTAGGGTTTAGGGTTTAGGGTTTAGGTTTAGTTTGGGTTTTGGGTTTGGGGTTTAGGGTTTAGGGTTTACAATTTAGGGTTTAGAATTTTGGGTTGTATGTTTAGGGTTTATGGTTAGTTTTAGGGTTTAGGGTTTAGGGTTTTAGGGTTTAGGGTTTAGGATTAAGGTTTAGGGTTTAGTGTTTAGACTTTTTAGGGTTTAGGGTTTTGGGTTTAGGGTTTAGGGTTTTGAGTTTAGGGTTTTGGGTTTCGGGTTTAGGGTTTAGGGCTGTAGGTTTAAGATTTAAGGTTAGGGTTATTATTATTTATTATTTTTTTATTTTTATGGTTTAAGGTTTAGGGTTTAGGGTTTAGGTTTTAGGGTTTAGTTTCTATAATTTAGGGTTTAGGATTTTGGGTTGTAGGTTTAGTGTTTTAGGTTTAGGGTTTAGGTTTAAATTTTAGTTGATTTTTATTTTTATTTTTATTTTATTTTTTAGGTTAGGTTTTTAGGTGTTTAGGGTTTAGGGTTTTAGGGTTTTAGGGTTTTAGGGTTTAGGGTTTAGTGTTTTGGCTTTGGGGTTTTAGGTTTTTATGGCTTTGGGTATAGGGTTTAGGGTTTAGTTTAGTTTAGCTAGATTAGTTAGGGTTTATAATTTATAGTTCTGATTTAGGGTTTAGGTTTAAGATTTAAGGTTTTAAGGTTTAGGGTTTATAGTTTAGGGTTATTTTAAGGTTTATGGTTTTAGGGTTTAAGGTTTAGGGTTTATGGTTTAGGGTTTAGGGTTTAGGGTTAGGTTAGGTTTTTGGGTTAGGGTTAGGTTTTACGGTTTAGGGTTTAGGGTTTAGGGCTTAGGGTTTAGGGTTTAGGGTTTAGGATTTTAAGGTTTTTGGGTTTTTGGGTTTTATGGTTTAGGGTTTAGTCTTAAGGTCTAGGGTTTAAGATTTATGGTTTAGTGTTTAGGATTTAGGGTTTAGGGTTCAGGGTTTAGAGATTATGGTTTTGGGTTTAGGGTTTAGGATTTTTGGGTTTAGGGTTTACGATTAGGGTTTTTTATTTTTTAAATTTTTTTTTAATTTTAGGTTTAGGTTATTAGGGTTGTTAGTTTAGGTTTGTTTTAAATTTAGTAAACCAGTAGCTTTAGGTTTAGGGTTAGCTTAGGGTTTAGGGTTTTTTTTTTAAAATTAAGTAACCCTATAGGTTTTGGTTTATTTAGTTTATTTTATTTTTTATTTTTCTTTATGATTATTTTTTATTTTTATTTAGTTTAATTAATTAATTTATTTTTTTATTTATTTTAGTTTAATTTTTTATTTTAGTTCATATTTTAGGTTTAGGTTTAGGTTTATTATTTAGTTAAGTTTTATTTTAATTTTTTAGGTTTAGATTTAGATTTTAGTTTAGATTTTTATTTTATTTTATTTTTGTATTTAATTTAGGTTTATGTTTTCTTATTTATTTTAATTTTAGATTTTATTAAGTTTAGGTTTAGGTTTTTAGGTTTTAGGGTTTAGGGTTTAGGGTTTAGGGTTTAAGGTTTTAGGATTTAGGGTTTTTGTGTTTAGGGTTTATGATTAGGGTTTATGTTTAGGGTTTAGGGTTTAGTGTTTAGGCTTTAGTTTTTAGGGTTTTAGGGTTTTAGGTTTAGCATTAGCTTAGTGTTTAGGGTTTAAGGTTTTAGGTTTAGGGTTTAGGGTTTAGGGTTTAAGGTTTAGAGTTTAGGTTTTAGGTTTAGGGTTTAGGGTTTAGAGTTAGTTTTAGGGTTTATGGTTTATGGTTTTGGGTTTAGGGATTAGGATTTATGTTTAGTTTTTATTTATTTTAGTTTAGTTTATTTTAATTTAGGTTTAGTTTTATTTTATTTTGTTTATTTTAAGTTTAGGTTTTTTTTAGTTTAATTTTTAGGTTTTATTTTTTATTTAGTCTTAGGTTTTTTTTTTAGGTTTTTTTTTTCTTATTTATGTTTTGTTTTATTTTATTTTATTTTATTTTAATTTTATTTTTTTATTTTTATTTTAGTTTTATTTTTATGTTTATTTTATGTTTTTTGTTTAGTTTAGATTTTAATTTTATTTATTTTTTATTTTTATTTTATTTTATTTTTAGGTTTAGGTTTAGGTTTAGGTTTTTATTTTGGTTTTAGTTTTGGTTTTTATTTTATTTTATTTTTCATTTTAATTAGATTTAGGTTTATTTATTCATTTTATTTTTAGGTTTTATTTAGTTTAAGTTTCAGATTTTAGGTTTTTATGGTTTAGGGATTAGGGTTTGGGGTTTAGGGTTTAGGTTTAAGGTTGCAGGTCTTAGGTTTTAGGGTTTAGGGTTTAGCGTTTAGGGTTTAGGGTTTAGGGTTTCGGGTTTAGGGTTGTAGGTTTAAGGTTTAGTATTTAGGGTTTATGGTATAGGGTTTAGGGTTTAGAGTTAGGGTTTTTTTATTATTTTATTTTTATTTTTATTTATAGGGTTTAGGGTTTATATTTTAGGTTTAGGGTTTAGGGTTTTTGGTTTTTTTTAATAGAGAACAAATTCAGAATCAATATTTCTTCTTTTCGATTTCATCAACCAAGTAACACAAGTTTTCTAAGACACAAGCGACATAGATAAAAAATAAGCATGCATAGAACAAATCAAAACCCAGATGACTAAAATTGTCATATTGTAAAGGTTCCATAGCGACATGTCGGATGGTAGTTCTTTAGTTTCTCAGTTCCATCGAACCACCTCGCCTCTCGGTAGTGGGATCCACCATCATAACCCCGATCTCTCCCCTGCCACCCCATGGTTTGTAACCTTGTCACTCCTCCGTCTCCACCACCACCTCCATATCCACCACCTCCACTTGCCTCCACCTTGCCCGGATCTAGGCAGGCACGGTTGTGATGTTATCATCAAGGTTATGCCCATTCTTAGGGTTTAAGTTTAGGTTTAGGTTTATTAGGTTTTAGAGTTTAGGTTTATTTTTAAAATTATTTAGTTACTTTAGGTTTAGGTTTAGGGGCTGGGGTTTAGGTTTTAGGGTTTAGGGTTAGGTTTTAGGTTTTAGGGTTTAGAGTTTAGGGTTTGAGGTTTATACTTTTAGGGTTTAGGGTTTTAGCTTTATGCTTTACAATTTAGGGTTTAGGGAATAGGGTTGTAAGTTTAGTATCATAGGTTTAAGGTTTAGGGTTAGTTTTAGTATTTAAGATGTAGGGTTTAGGGTTTAGGACTAGGGGTTTAGGGTTTTTATTTATTTTTAAAAATTAAGTAAACTAGTAGGTTTATATTTATTTAGTTTACTTACTTTATTTTTTATTTATTTTAGTTTATTTTATTTTTTATTTTTATTTAGGGTTATTTTTTATTTATATTTAGTTTAGTTTATTTATTTAGGTTTATTTATTTTAGTTTAGTTTTTTTATTTTAGTTTACTTTTGAAGTTTAGGTTTAGGTTTAGGTTTATTTTTTAGTAGAGTTTTATTTTTATTTTATTTTTTAGGTTTAGGTTTTTAGGTTTTTGGGTTTAGGGTTTAGGGTTTACGGTTCTAAGGTTTTGTGGTTTACGGTTTAGGGTAAGGGTTTAGTGTTTATGGTTTTGAGTTTAAGGTTTAGGTTTTTGGGTTTGGGGTTTAGGGTTTAGGGTTTAGGGTATTAGGATTTATGCTTTTAGGGTTTAGGGTTCAGGGTTAGGGTTTAGGGTTTAGTGTTTAGGCTTTAGGGGGTTTAGGGTTTGGGGTTTAGAGTTTAGGGTTTAGTGTTTAGGGATTAGGGTTTAGGGTTTAGGATTTATGGTTTATGGTTTATTTTAATTATTTATTTTAGTTTATTCTACTTTTTATTTCCATTTAGGTTTATTTTTTATTTTTATTTAATTTAGTTTATTTATTTTAGGTTTATTTATTTTAGTTTTGGTTTTTTATTTTTTTTTAATTCTTTAGGTTTAAGTTTAGGTTTATTTTTTACTTAAGTTTTATTTTTATTTTATTTTTATATATATTTTAACGTTTAGGTTTAGGTTTTAATTTATTTTTTTAGGTTTAAGTTTTAAGTTTTTTATTTTAGGTTTATTTTTAGGTTTTATTTTTAAGTTTAGTTTTAGGTTTTTTTTTAGATTATTTTATTTTATTTAGTGGAGGTTTAGGCTTAGGTTTAGTTTACTTTATGTTTATGTTTAGGTTTAATTTATTTTAGTTTTGTTTATTTTAGTTTAGTTTAGGTTTTATTTATTAATTTATTTTTTATTTTAGGTTTAAGTTTTTTTAGTTTATGATTTTATTTTATTTTTAATTGTTTTTAGGTTTAGGATTTTATTTAGTTTTTATTTTTTTTATTTTAAGTTTAATTTATTTTTATTTTACCTTTAGTTTTAATTTTATTTAGGTTTTGTATTCTTAGGTTTAATTTGCCTTTTAATTTAAATTAGGTTATTATTTATTTTATTTTAATTTATTTTTATTAGTTTATGTTATGTTATTTTCAGGTTTAGGTATCGATTTTAGTTTAGGTTTTTATTTTTTTTTATTTTTTTATTTTAATTAGGTTAAGGTTTTTTGATATATTTTATTTTTAGGTTTTATTTAGTTTATGCTTAGGGTTTTAGGTTTTTAGGGTTTAGGGTTTATGGTTTTAGGGTTTAGTGTTTAGGGTTTAGGTTTAGGGTTTAGTGTTTAGGCTTTAGGGTTTAGGGTTTTTAGGGTTTAGGGTTTAGGGTTTAGGGTTTTTTTTTTAAAAGTAAACCATTAGGTTTAGGTTTATCTAGTTTATTAATTTATTTTAGTTTATTTTATTTTTTATTCTTATTTAGATTTATTTTTTATTTTTATTTAGTTTAGTTGATTAATTTTAGGTTTATTTATTTTAATTTAGGCTTTTTATTTTTGTTTATTTTTAGGCTTAGGTTTAGGTTTTGGTTTATTTTTTTGTTGGGTTTTATTTTTATTTTATTTCTTAGGTTTAAGTTTTATTCTTTTATTTTTAGGTTTAGGTTTAGGCTTACATTTTATTTTTATTGGTTTAGGTTTTATGTTTTTATTTTAGGTTTATTTTTAAGTTTTATTTTTTAGTTTAGGTTTAGGCTTATTTTTAGTTTATTTTATTTTATTTAGTTTAGGTTTAGTTTATTTTCGGTTTAGGTTTAATTTATTTTAGTTCCATTTATTTTATTTTAGGTTTAGGTTATTTTTTAGTTTAGGGTTTGGTTTTATTTTTTAATTATTTTTAAGTTTATTTTTTAGGTTTAGGTTTTTATTTAGTTTTTATTTTATTTTATTTAGCTTTATTTTATTTTTATTTTACTTTCAATTTTTATTTTATTTAGGTTATTTATTCCTAGGTTTATTTTATTTTATAATTTAGTTTAGGTTTTAATTGACTTTATTTTAGTTTATTTTTATTAGTTTATTTAATGTTATTTTTAGGTTTAGGTTTAAGTTTTAGTTTAAACTTTTATTTTATTTTATTTAATTTTTTTATTTTATTTAAGTTTAGGTTTTTTTATATATTTTATTTTTAGGTTTATTTAGTTTAGGTTTAGGTTTTTAGGTTTTTAGGTTTTTAGGGTTTAGGGTTTAGGGTTTAGAGTTTTAGGGTTTATGATTAGGGTTTAGGGTCTAGTCTTTAGGCTTTAGGTTTTAATGTTTTTAGGGTTTAGGGTTTAGGGTTAGCTTAGGTTTTAGGGTTTTCTTTTAAATTATGTAAAAAGTTAGGTTTAGGTTTATTTAATTTATTTCTTATTTATTTTAGTTTTTTTAGGTTTATTTTTTATTTTTATTTGGCTTAGTTGATTTATTTTATGTTTATTTATTGTAGTTTAGTTTTTTTTTATTTTAGTATATTTTTAAGTTTTTGGTTTAGGTTTGGGTTTTTTTGTTGAGTTTAATTTTTAATTTATTTTTTAGGTTTAAGTTTTATTTTTTATTTTTAGGATTAGGTTTGGGTTTTTATTTTGTTTTTTGAGGTTTAGGTTTTACATTTTTAGTTTAGGTTTAGGTTTATTTTTAGTTTATTGTATTTTATTTAGTTTAGGTTTAGGTTTAGGTTTAGTTTACTTTAGGTTTAGGTTTTATTTATTTTAGTTTATGTTTAGGTTTTTTTTAGGTTTAGGTTTTTGTTTTAGTTTAGGGTTTAGGTTTTATTTTTATTAATTTTTTGGTTTATGTTTTTATTTAGTTTTTATTTTAGGTTTATTTAATTTTTATTTTATGTTTAGTTTTATTTTATTAAATTTTTTAATCTTAGGTTTATTTTATTTTTAGTTTAGTTTTGGTTATTATTTATTTTATTTTAGCTTATGTTTGTTATTTTATTTTATTTTATTTAGGTTTACGTTTAGTTTTATTTTATGTTTTTTATTTTTTTTACTTTATTTAGGTTTAGGTTTTTATTTATTTTATTTTTAGGTTTTATTTAGTGTAGGTTTAGGTTTTTAAGTTTTGAGGGTTTAAGGTTTAGGGTTTAGGGTTTAGGGTTTAGGACTTTAGTGTTTATACTTTTAGGGTTTATGGTTTGGGTTTAGGGTTTAGGGTTTTGGTTTTAGGGTTTAGGATTTAGGGTTTATGGTTTTTTTTTAAAATAATTAAGTAAATCAATAGGTTTAGGTTTATTTAGTTTATTATTTTTTATTTAAGTTTATTTTATTTTCTATTTTTATTTAATTTAGTTTATTTATTTATGTTTAGGTTTTTTATTTTGGTTTATTTTGTAGATTTAGGTTTATTTTTTAGTTGAGTTTTCTTTATATTTTATTTTTTATTTTAAGTTTTAGGTTTAGGTTTATATTTATTTTTTTAGGTTTATTCTTTAGGCATTTATTTTAGGTTTACTGTTAGGTTTTATTTTTTAGTTTAGGTTTAGGTTTATTTTTAGTTTATTTTCTTTTACTTACTTTAGGTTTAGGTTTAGGTTTAGGTTTTATTTATTTTAGCTATGTTTATTATAATTTAGATTCAAGTTTTTTTTATTTTATTTTTATTTTAGGTTTAGGTTTTTTTTTTAGTTTAGGGATTAGGTTTTATTTTTATTTATTTTTAGGTTTATTTTTTAGGTTTAGATTTTTTATTTAGTTTTTATTTTAATTTTTTTAAGTTTATTTTATTTTTATTTTATGTTTAGTTTTTATTTTATTTAGGTTTTTTATTCTTAGGTTTATTTGATTTTTTTAGTTTAGTTTAGGCTTTTATTTATTTTATTTTAATTTATTTTTATTAGTTTATTTTATTTTATTTTTAGGTTTAGGTTTAGGTTTATATATATTAGGTTTTATTTAGTTTAGGTTTTTAAGGTTTCAGGTTAATGATTTTGGGTTTAGGGTTTAGGGTTTTAGGGTTTACGGTTTTTTTTAAATTAAGTAAACCATTAGGTTTAGGTTTATTTAGTTTATTTTTTATTTATTTTAGTTTATTTTATATTTAATTTTATTTAGGTTTATTTTTTATTTTTATTTAGTTTAGTTGATTTATTTTGGGTTTATTTATATTTGTTTATATTTTTTGTTTTAGTTTATTTTTAGGTTTAGGTTTAGGTTTATGTTTATTTTTTAGATGAGTTTTATTTTTAATTTATTTTTAAGGTTTAGGTTTAATTTTTTATTTTTAGGCTTAGTATAAGTTTTTATTTTATTTTTTGGTTTAGGTTTTCAATTTTTATTTTAGGTTTAATTTTAGGTTTTTTTTTAGTTTAAGTTTAGGTTTACTTTAGTTTATTTTATTTTATTTTATTTAGTTTAGGTTTAGGTTTTGGTTTAGTTTATTTTCGGTCTATGTTTAGGTTTTTTTTAGTTTAGTTTGTTTTAGTTTAGGTTTAGGTTATTTTATTTTATTTATTTTATTTTTATTTTAGGTTTATGTATTTTTTTAGTTTAGGGTTTATATTTTATTTTTTATTTATTTTTAGGTTTGTTTTTTTTAGTTTAGGTTTTTATTTAGTTTTTTATTTTATATTATTTTTGGATTATTTTTTATTTTAGTTTAGGTTTTTAGTTATTTTATTTTATTTTAGTTTTATTGGTTTATTTTAATTAATTTTAGGTTTAGGTTTAGGTTTTAGTTTAGGTTTTTATTTTATATTATTTTTATTTTATTTAGGTTTAGGTTTTTCTATATGTTTTATTTAGTTTAGGTTTAGGTTTTTAGGTTTTTAGGGTTTAGAGCTTAGGTTTTAGGGTTTAAGGTTTAGGGTTAGGTTTTAGGGTTTAGGGTTTTTAGGGTTTAGGGTTTAGGGTTTAGTAGTGTTTAGGCTTTAAGGTTTAGGATTTTTAGGGTTTAGGGTTTAGGGTTAGCTTAGGGTTTAGTATTTTTTTAAAAAAATTAATTAAGCTTTTAGGTTTAGGTTTATTTAGTTTATTTTATTTTTAATTTTATTTAGTTTAGTTTATTTATTTTAGGTTTATTTATTTTAGTTTATCTTTTAGGTTTAGGTTTAGGTTTATGTTTATTTTTTAGTTGAGTTTTATTTTTATTTTATTTTATAAGTTTAGGTTTTAGTTTTTTTTTTTAGGTTTAGGTTCTTACTTTATTTTTTAAGGTTTAGGTTTTAGGTTTTTATTTTAGATTTATTTTTAAGTTTTATTTTTTAGTTCTAGTTTAGGTTTATTGTTAGTTTATTTTATTTTATTTAGTTTAGGGTTAGGTTTAGGTTTTATTTATTTTAGTTTAGGTTTAGGTTTTTTAATTTTATTTATTTTATTTTTACTTTAGGTTTAAGTTTTTTTTAGTTTAGGGTTTAGGTTTTATTTTTATTTATTTTTAGGTTTTATTTTTAGGTTTATTTTTTAGGTTTAGGTTTTTTTTTTAATTTTTAATTTATTTGATTTTAGGTTTATTTTTTATTTCACATTTAGTTTTTATTTTATTTAGTTTTTATTCTTAGGTTTATTTTGTTTTTTAGTTTAGTTTAGGTTATTATTTATTTTAGTTTAGTTTATTTTTATTAGCTTATTTTATTTTATTTTTAGGTTTAGGTTTAGGTTTTAGTTTATGTTTTTATTTTATCTTATTTATTTTACTTTATTTAGGTTTAGGTTTTATTTAATTTATTTATGTTTAATGTTTAGTTTTAGGTTTAGGGTTTAAGTTTTAGGGTTTAATTTAGGGTTTAGGGTTTAGGTTTAGGGTTTAGGTTTAGTATTTTAGTGTTTAGGTTTAGGGTTAGGGTTTATAGTTTTAGGTTTAGTGTTTAGTGTTTAGTGTTTGCTTTAGGGTTTAAGGTTTTAGGGTTTTAGTTTAGGGTTTAGGTTTAGGTTAGGTTTAGGGTTTAAGTTAGTTTAGGGTTTATAGTTTAGAGTTTAAACTTTAGTGTTTAGGTTTAGGGTTTAGGGTTAAGTTAGTTTAGTATTTAGGTTTAAGGTTTTAGGTTTAGACTTAGTTATAGTGTTTAGGGTTTAAGTTGGAAGTTTAGAGGTTTAGGGTTTAGTGTTTAGGAGTTTTTTTAGGTTTAAGGTTTGAGTTTATAGTTTTTAGTTTAGGGTTAATTTAGTTTAGTTAATTTTAGAGTTTAAGGTTTAGGTTTAGGTTTAGTTTAAGATTTAGGGTTTAAGTTTAGGTTTTTTTTTGAGTTTAGGGTTTATGATTTAGGGTTTAGGTTTTATGGTTTAGGGTTTTAGGGTTTACGGTTTAGGGTTTAGGGTTTAGGGTTTAGGTTTTAGGTTTAGGTTCATGTTAAGATTTTTATTTTTTTTAACTGAGAACAAATTCAGATTCAATATTTCTTCTTTTTGATTTCCTCAGCCAAGTAGCATATCACATTTTTGAAGACACAAGCGATGACATAGATAAAAAATGAGCTCGAATAGAGCAAATCAAAAACCCTTGATAATTAGAACCTCTCATTGTAGGCAGTTCCATATACAGTCGGATCGTCATTCTTTAGTTTCTCTAGTTCCCCGAGAACCTGGCCTCTTAAGTAGGGATCCCCACTATCCACCACCTGATCTCTCCTCTGCCTCCATGACCACCTTGCTCCAACCACCATGTCCATATCCACCATCACCTCTGATCCCCACCACCACTTGTGATAGCGATGCCTGCCGCCCAGCCTCCATTGCCAGATGTAGACTAAGCATGGTTGACTATGATGTTCTTGCCATCAAGATTTTGCCCATTCTTAGGGTTTAGGTTTAGGTTTAGGTTTATTTTTTAGTTTATTTAGTTACTTTAGTTTTAGGTTTAGGGTTTGGGGTTTAGGGTTTGGGGTTTAGGGCTTAGGTTTTGGGTTTAGGGTTTAGGTTTCAGATTTAGGGTTTAGGGTTTAGGGTCTAGAGATTTAGGGTTTAAGGTTTTAGGGTTTAGGGTTTAGTGTTAGGGTTTAGGGTTTAGGGTTTAGGGTTTCCTAGGGTTTAGGGTTTAGGGTTTAAGGTTGTAGAGGTTTACAGTTTATGATTTAAGGTTTAGTATTTTAGGTTTATGGTTTCTTTTTTAAAACTAAGTAAACCGATAGGTTTAGGTTTATTTAGTTTATTTTTTATTTATTTTAGTTTATTTTATTTTTAATTTTATTTAGTTTAGTATATTTAATTTAAGTTTATTTATTTTAGTTTAGGTTTTTTATTTTCATTTATTTTTTAGGTTTAGGTTTAGGATTATTTTTAGTTGAGTTATATTTTTACATTATTTTTTAGGTTTTGGTTTTATTTTTTATTTTAAGGTTTAGGTTTAGCTTTTTATTTATTTTTTTAGGTTTAAGTTTTAGGTATTTATTTTAGGTTATTTTATGTTTATTTTTTAGTTTAGGTTTTGGTTTATTTTTAGTTTATTTTATTTAGTTTAGGTTTAGGTTTAGTTTATTTTAGGCTTAGGTTTAGGTTTTATTTATTTTAGTTTAGATTATTTTAGTTTAGGTTTAGGTTTATTTTATTTTTATTTTAGGTTTAGGTTTTTTTAGTTTAGGGTTTATGTTTTATTTTTTAGGTTTTTATTTTTATTTAGTTTCTATTTTTTATTTTAAGTTCACTTATTTTTATTTTACGTTTAGTCTTTATTTTATTTAGGTTTTTTATTCTGAGTTTTATTTTATTTTTTAGTTTAGTTTATGTTTTTTATTTATTTTAGTTTATTTTCTTTTATTTTATTTTTTAGGTTTAGGTTTAAGTTTTATTTTATGATTTAATTTAATTTTATTTTTTAATTTTATTTAGGTTTAGGTTTTTTAGTTATTTTAGTTTTAGGTTTTATTTAAAGTAAGTTTAGGTTTTTAGGTTTTTAGGTTTTAAGGTTTAGGGTTTAGGGTTTAGGGCTTTAGGGTTTTAGGGTTTAGTGTTTAGGGTTAGGGCTTAGGATTTAGGGATTATGGTTTTTTTTTAAAATTTAGTAAACTAGTAGGTTTTGGTTTATTTAGTTTATTTTTTATTTATTTCAATTTTAATTTTTATTTAGTTTAGTTTATTTATTTAAGTTTAGGTTTTATATTTTAGTTTATTTTGTAGGTTTAGGTTTATTTTTTAGTTGAGTTTTATTTTTATTTCATTCTTTAGGTTTAGGTTTTTTTTTAAGGTTTAGGCTTTTATTTATTTTTTTTAGGTTTCAGTTTTAGGTATTTATTTTAGGTTTACTTTTAGGTTTTTTTTTCAATTTAGGTTTAGGTTTATGTTATATTTATTTTAGTTAAGTTTAAGTTTTTTTATTTTATTTATTTTATTTTTATTTTAGGTTTAGGATTTTTGTTTTAGTTTAGGGTTTGGGTTTTATTTTTATTTATTTTTAGGTTTATTTTTTAGGTTTAGGTTTTTATTTAGTTTTCATTTTATTTTATGTTTATTTTATTTTTATTTTATGTTTAGTTTTTATTTTATATATGTTTTATTCTTAAGTTTATTTAATTTTTAGTTTAGTTTAGGTTTTTATTTATTTTATTTTGGTTTATTTTTATTAGTTTATTTTATTTTGGTTTATTTTTATTATTTTATTTTATTTTATTTTAGGTTTAGGTTTAGGTTTTAGTTTAGGTTTATTTTATTTTATTTTTTTATTTTATTTAGGTTAAGGTTTTTTTTATATATTTAATTTTTAGATTTTATTTAGTTTAGGTTTAGGTTTTTAGATTTTTAGGGTTTAGGGCTTAAGGTTTAGGGTGTTAGGGTTTAAGGCTTGGGGTTAAGGTTTAGTGTTTAGGGTTTAGGGTTTAGTGTTTAGTTATTTGGCTTTAGGGTTTAGGGTTTTTAGGGTTTTAGGGTTTAGGGTTTAGGGTTAGCTTAGGGTTGAGGGTTTTTTTTTAAAATTAAGTAAACAATTAGGTTTAGGTTTATTTAGTTTATTTTTTATTCATTTTAGTTTATTTTATTTTTTATTTTTATTTAGGTTTATTTTATATTTTTATTTAGTTTAGTTGATTTATTTTGGGTTTATTTATTTTTGAGGTTTTTGTTTTGGTTTATGTTTATTTTTTAGTTGAGTTTTATTTTTATTTTATTTTTAAGAATTAGGTTTAATTTTTTTTTTAGGTTTTGGTATTGGTTTTTATTTTATTTTATTTTGGTTTAGGTTTTAGGTTTTTAATGTAGGTTTATTTTTAGGCTTTATTTTTTAGTTTACATTTAGGTTTACTTTTAGTTTATTTTATTTTATTTAGTTTATTTTAGGTTTAGGTTTTATTTATATTAATTTAATTTATTTTAGTTTAGGTTTAAGTTCATTTTATTTTATTTATTTTATATTTATTCTAGGCTTAAGGGATTTTTTAATTAAGGTTTAGATTTTATTTATTATTTATTTTTAGGTTTAGTTTTTTAAGATTATGTTTTTATTTTATATTATTTTAGGTTTATTTTTTACATAATTTTTATTTTATTTATCTTTTTATTCTTTGGTTTATTTTATTTTTTAGTTTAGTTTAGGTTTTTATTTATTTTATTTTAGTTTAGTTTTATTAGTTTATTTAATTTTATTTTTAGGTTTAGGTTTAGGTTTTATTTTAGGCTTTTATTTTATATTATTTTTTATTTTATTCATGTTTAAGTTTTTTTATATACTTTTTTTAGGTTTTATTTAGTTTAGGTTTAGGTTTTTAGGTTTTGGGTTTAGGGTTTAGGGTTTAGGGCTTAGGGTTTTAAGGTTTAAGGTTTAGGGTTAGGGTTTAGGGTTTAAGCTTTAGGGTTTAGTGTTTAGGCTTTAGGGTTTAGGGTTTTTAGGGTTTAGGGTTTAGGGTTTAGGGTTTAGTGTTTTAGAGTTTAAGGTTTTAGGGTTTAGGGTTAGCTTAAGGTTTACTTTTTTTAAAAAAAATAAAGTAAGCTTTTAGGTTTAGGTTTATTTAGTTTATTTTTTATTTTTGTTTATGTCTTTTATTTTTATTTAGTTTAATTTATTTATTTTAGGTTTATTTCTTTTAGTTTAGGTATCTTATTTTAGTTTATTTTTTAGGTTTAGGTTTTAGTTTATGTTTATTTTTTAGTTGAGTTTTATTTTTAATTTATTTTATAGATTTAGGTTTTATTTTTTTATTTTTAGGTTTAGGTTTAACTTGTTATGTTATTTTTTTAGGTTTTGGTTTTAAGTTTTATTTTAGGTTTATTTTTAGATTTTATTTTTTAGTTTAAGTTTAGGTTGATTTTAGTTTATTTTATTTTATTTAGTTTAGGTTTAGGTTTAGTTATTTTATTTAGTTTAGTTTATTTTAGTTTAGGTTTATTTTTTTTATTTTATTTTTTTACTTTAGGTTTAAGTTTTTTTTAGTTTAGGGTTTAGGTTTTATTTTTTATTTATTTTTAGGTTTATTTTTTAGGTTTAGGTTTTTATTTAGTTTTTATTTTATTTTATTTTAGGTATATTTTAGGTTTATTTTATTTTTGTTTCACGTTTAGTTTTTATTTTATTTACTTTTTTATTCTTAGGTTTATTTTATTTTTTTAGTTTAGTTTAGGTTATTATTTATTTTAGTTTAATTTATTTTATTAGATTATTTTATTTAATTTTTATGTTTTAGTTTATGTTTATATTTTATTTTATTTATTTTACTTTATTTAGGTTTAGGTTTTTTTATTTATTTTATTTTTTGGTGTTATTCAATTTAGGTTTAGGTTTTTAGGTTTTAAGGTTTTTAGTGTTTAGGGTTTAGGTTTAGGGTTTAGGGTTTTAGGGTTTAGGGTTTAGGGTTTTAGGGTTTAGGGTTTAGGGTTTAAAGTCAGGGTTTAAGGTTTAGGGTTTAGGGTTTAGTGTTTTGTGTTTAGGCTTTAGGGTTTAAGGTTTTTAGGGTTTTAGGTTTAGTGTTTAGGGTTAACTTAGGGTTTAAGGTTAGTTTAAGGTTTATGGTTTAGGGTTTAGGGTTTAGGCTTTAGGGTTTAGCAGGGTTTAGGGTTTAAGGTCTAGGGTTAGTTTAGGGTTTAGGGTTTTAGGGTTTAGGGTTTAGGTTAGGGTTAAGTTTAGAGTTTTTTGGGTTTAGTCAGGTTAGTTTAGGGATTAAGGTTTAGGGTTTATAGGTTTTGTTTAGGGTTTATGGTTCAGGGTTAATGGTTTAGGGTTGATGGTTTAGGGTTTGAGGGTTTATGATTTAGGGTTTATGGTTTATGGTTTTTTTTTCTTAACAGAGAACAAATTCAGAATCTCCATTTCTTCATTTCGATTTCCTCAACCAAGTAACACACCAAGTTTTCCAAGACATAAGCAACGACATATATAAAAAATGAGCACGAATAGAGCATATCAAAAACCCTAGATAACTAGAATTATCTCTACTGTAAAGACATAGTTCCATAAGCTATAGATCGGATCGGTCATTCTTCAGTTTCTCCAGTCCCATCAGAATCGCCCCGGCCCCTCGAGTAGCGGGATCCACCATCATATCTCCGATCTCTCCCTTCGCCACCACCACGGTTGTAACCTTCATGGCTCTTCCCGCCTCTATAACCACCACTTCTCCAACCACCACCTTCATATCCACCAGTACCACTAGATCCCCCAACACCACTGCGATAAGTAACACCTCTACCTTAGCCTCCACTGCTAGATCTAGACTAAGCCTGGTTGACAGTGATGTTCTTGTCATCAAGGTTCTGCCCGTTCTTAGGATTTAGGTTTAGGTTTAGGTTTATTAGGTATTAGGGATTAGGTTTATTTTTTTAGTTTATTTTATTACTTTTGGTTTAGGTTTAGGGTTTGGGGTTTAGGGTTAGGGTTTAGGGTTTAGGATTTAGGCTTTATAGTTTAAGGTTTAGCGTTTAAAGATTTATTGTTTATGCTATTAGGGTTTATGGTTTTTTTTTAGGGTTTAGGGTTTAGGGTTTAGGGTTTAAGTTTTAGGATTTAGGGTTTCTGGTTTCTTTATTAAAATTAAGTAAATCGATAGGTTTAGGTTTATTTAGTTTATTTAGCTTATTTTTTATTTATTTGAACTTATCTTATTTTTTATTTTTATTTAGTTTAGTTTGTTTATTTTAGTTTAGGTTTTTTATTTTAGTTTATTTTTTAGGTTTGGGTTTAGGTTTATTCTTTAGTTGTGTTTTATTTTTACTTTATTTTTTAGGTTTTGGTTTTATTTTTTATTTTAAGGTTTAGGTTTAATTTTTTATTTATCTTTTTAGGTTTTTATTTTAGGTTTATTTTTAATTTTTGTTTTTAGTTTGGGTTTAGGTTTATTTTTAGTTTATTTTATTTTATTTAGTTTAGGATTAGGTTTAGGTTTAGTTTATTTTAGGCTTAGGTTTAGGTTTTATTTTTTATTTATTTTTAGGTTTGTTTTTTAGGTTTTTATTTTTATTTAGCTTTTATTTTATTTTATTTTATGTTCATTTATTTTGTTTAGGTTTTGTCTTTATTTTATTTAGGTTTTATTCTTAGGTTTATTTTACTTTTAAACTTAGGTTTCATTAATTTTATTTTATTTTATTTATTTTATTTTTTGGTTTAGGTTTAGGTTTTAGTTTAGGATTTTATTTTATTTAGGTTTAGGTTTTTTTATATATTTTATTTTTTGGTTTTATTTAGTTTAGGTTTAGCTTTTTAGGATTTTAGGGTTAAGGGTTTAGTGTTTAGGGTTTAGGGTTTATGGTATAGGGTTTTAGGGTTTTAGGCATTAGGATTTAGGGTTAGGGTTTTAGATTTATGGTTTAGGGTTTATGATTTTTAGGGTGTAGGTTTTTTTAAAAAAAAATTAAGTAAACCTGTAGGTTTAGGTTTACTTATTTTATTTTTTATTTTCATTTCTGTTTAATTTTATTTTAATTTAGTTTAGTTTATTTATTTTAGTTTTATTTATTTTTGTTTACTTTTTACTTTTAGGTTTAGGTTTATGTTCATTTTTTTAGTTTTGTTTTATTTTTATTTTATTATTTATGTTTAGGTTTTATTTTTTTATTTTTAGGATTAAGTTTAGGTTTTCATTTTATTTTATTTTAGGTTTTTTTATTTTTTGGTTTATTTTAGGTTTTATTTTTTAGTTCTAAAATAGGTTTATTTTTAATTTAGTTTATTTTATTAAGTTTAGGGTTTATGATTAGTTCATTTTAGGTTTAGGATTAGGTTGTATTTAATTTTTCTTAGTTTGTATTAGGTTAGGTTTAAGTTAATTTTATCTTGTTTATTTTAGGTATAGTTTTTTTTTAGTTTAGGGTTTTGGTTTTACTGTTTTATTTATTTTAGGTTTTTTTAGGTTTTCATTTAGTTTTTATTTTATTTTATTTTATTCTATTTTATGTTTATTTTATTTTTATTTTACCTTTACTTTTTTATTTTTTTTATTTTTAGTTTATTTTATTTTTTTAGTTTAGTTTAGGTTTTATTTATTTTATTTATTTTAGGTTTAGGTTTAGGTTTAGGTTTTAGTTTAGGTTTTATTTTTTTATTTTTTATGTTATTTAGGTTTAGGTTTATTTATTTATTTTATTTTTAGGTTTTATTTAGTGTATGTTTAGGTTTTTAGGGTTTAGGGTTTAGGGTTTAGCATTTAGGGTTTGGGGTTCAGGGTTTAGGGTTTAAGGTTTAAGGTTTTAGGGTTTAGGGTTTAGGGTTTAGGGTTTAGGGTTTAGGGTTAGGGTTTAGGGTTTTTGGTTTTTTTATAGAGAACAAATTCACATTCAACATTTCCTCTTTATTTATTTAGTTTATTAATATTTATTTTAGTTTATTTTATTTTTAATTTTTATTTATGATTATTTTTTATTTTTATTTAGTTTAGTTTATTTATTTTAGGTTTATTTATTTTAGTTTAGGTTTTTTATTTTAGTTAATTTTCTTAAGTTTAGGTTTATTTTTTAGTTGAGTTTTATTTTTATTTTATTTTTTAGGTTTATGATTTATTTTTTATTTTTAGGTTTAGGTTAAGTTTTTTATTTTATTTTTTTCGGTTTAGGTTTTAGGTTTTATTTTAGGTTTATTTTTAGGTTTTATTTTTAGTTTAGGTTTAGGTTTATTTTTAGTTTATTTTATTTTATTTAGTTTAGGGTTTAGGTTTAGTTTATTTTAAGTTTAGGTTTAGGTTTTATTTATTTTAGTTTAGTTTTATGTTTTTTTATTTTTTTTATTTTTTTATTTTAGGTTTAGATTTTGTTTTTTACTTTATGGTTTAGGTTTTATTTTTTTATTTATTTTTAGTTTTTTATTTAGTTTTTATTTTATTTTATTTTAGTTTATTTTATTTTATTTTATTTTATTTTATTTATTTTATTTTAGGTTTAGTTTATTTTTTATTTGGTTCTTATTTTATTTTATTATTTTATTTTATTTAGTTTAGGTTTATTTATTTATTTTATTTTAGGTTTTATTTAATTTATGTTTAGGTTTTAGGTTTTAGGGTTTAGGGTTTAGGGTTTAGGTTTTTTTAGGGTTTGAGGGTTTTAAGGTTTTTTAGGTTTTAGGTTAGCTTAGAGTTTAGTTAGTTTAGGGTTTAGGTTTAAGGTTTAGGATTTAGGGTTTAGGTTTAAGGTTTTATGGTTTAGGTTTAAGTTTAGGTTAGTTTAGGTTTAGGGTTTATAGTTTAGATTTAGGTTTAGTTAGATTAGGGTTTAGTTTTAGGTTTAGGTTTTAGGTTTAGATTTAGGGAGGTGTAGGAGGGTTTTAGTGTGTAGGTTTAGGGTTTAGGGTTAGGGTTTAGGTTTTAGGGTTTTTGGGTTTGGTTTTAGGGTTTAGAGTTTAGGATTTAGGGTTAGTTTTAGGGTTTAGGGTTAGGGTTTTGTTTTTTATTATTTTTATTATTTATTTTTATATTAAGTTGGTTTGGTTTAGGTTTATTTTTCTTTATTTTTATTTATTTTAGTTTATTTATTTTATTTTGATTTAAGTTTATTTTATTTAGTTTAGTTTATTTATTTTAGGGTTATTATTTTAGTTTAGGTTTTTATTTTAGTTTATTTTTTAGGTTTAGGTTTAGGTTTAGGTTTATTTTTTAGTTTATTATTTTTATTTTATTTTTTTGGTATAAGTTTTATTTTTAATTTTAGGTTTAGGTTTAGCTTTTTATTTTTTTTTTAGGTTTAGGTTTTAGGTTTTTATTTTAGGTTTATTTTTAGGTTTTATTTTTTAGTTTATGTTTTTTATTTATTTTTAGTTTATTTTATTTTATTTACTTTAGGTTTAGTGTTAGGTTTTTATTTAGTTTAGTTTATTTTTTAGTGTAGGTTTAGGTTTATTTTATTTTTTATTTTAGGTTTAGGTTTTTTTTAGTTTATTTTTTATTTATTTCTAGGTTTTATTTTTAGGTTTATGTTTTATTTAGTTACATTCAATGAAAACTTACTCCCAGACGGCCGAGCACAACTACCTCTTTACATTATAGTGGATGTTGGCAGATACAGGTTATCCAGTTAGGTTGACCAGTATATCAATCAAAATCTATAAAAGAAAGGATGATGTTGAGGATTCAATGAACAAGCGAGAGGGACTTATGGTACTTATTTTTGGATCTTGGGACACCACTGGTCATAGGTGGGTACTTTTTTGAGTTGATCGGTACAACATTGAGGTATGATGTACTATCTCGAAAGATAGAGGCATCACCCTATAATGGACTTAATCACATAATAAGGACTACTAAGACATGATGGGTCTTCGAATGTACTAGAGATTTTCCCCCTACTTTATATAGATGAATAAAGTAAGGTTTATATTAAACCAGGTTCTTAAGTTCCCTATGGAGGAAAGCCTCCATAGTTAATTACATCTTAGGAAATGAAATTTTCTAAGAATACTCTCAATTAGAGTAGACAATTATCATCTCCAAATATTTGAAGGTTAGACTATCAAACGATTGGTTGTATTTGGAAAGTCAATTGGGAAAGTTCTATGAGAAGACTTATTTTTAGAATCCAAATGAAATAAGTAGGAAATCCTCATGATACTAGGAAGCCTAATTAGCATTCCAATCTATCCTATGGATGGGCTTTATAATTTTAAAGTTGAGAAGATTTATATATTTTGATTTGAAATTTAATTAGATTACTAGGGAATATAATCCACCAACACAAGGTTGTGGGAATGCTAGAGGTGAGGATTTTATGATCATAGCCCAAAGGAAATAGCTACCTCAAATCTAAATCTAGGAGTGAGCTAAAGCAAGACCTAAATCTAAGTGATAGTGGACATAAGGGTTTACCTCCACAAGAGAGAATAAATTGTCGACTTACGGACTTATAACCTCTGGGTGGCCCGACTAACTCCTCTATGATTTTAAAACCATGTAGTCGGTCTTAAATTGCAAGATAGCTAGGGTAGTTATTTAATTAGAAGAGACTAAAGTCTAAATGCACTCCCTAAGAGACTAGAGCATGAGTGGTATGAGCATATGACTTAATCTATAGATGCAAAATCTTTTCAAATTTTATTTCATTTTAGATGCATTATTTTGATAGAGGCTTTAGGATTTCTTATGCCTAAATGCATGATGAAATAGGTTATGTGGAATCGCTAGAAGAAGGTGTTCTCCACCATAAGGGATGCCCTCATATGTCAAGCATTCCTTTATCATGCAAGGATGGAGATCCTTCATGTTCAAGAGAATATGCATGCATGATGTGAAACATACAACCATACAAGGGGTTGCTAAATCTTTTAATTATCTTATTTATGTCTTAGGCTTTATGATGAGGTTATGAGTTGTTTAAAATTTAGTTATGAGTGATTAGTTGGGAAGAAAAGTTATTTTTTATCCTAAGCGTATCCAAGCAACACATTAAAGCATCAATCATTTAAGAAACTATGAAAAGCATGCCGTCCTAATGCACAATGTAAACATAACATCAAACAATTATATAAACTATCATAAAAGAATAAAATGCAGGTGCAGTCGGGTACCATCGTACAACCCGAAGAGAGAAAAGATGGATAGCCAAGCTCTACCCTTATACAACTTGGAATATGAAAGAGTAATTATAATTGTATTAAATGCTATGGGGGTCTTTTTTCTTCATATCTCCATTTATGATTTGGTTCCTTCTTTGATTTGGATGGTGCTTGCTTCAAAGGCATCACAAGGCACCCTAGGACAAAACCTTCTAGCCTTGCTCATCCTAATCCCCATAGCACTAATCCTAATTGATTGCAAAATTACATTGATGTGGGAAAAGTAAATCTAACTACACCAAAAATAGTGGTTAGCTAAATATACATATAATCCCAAGCAGCTGTATTTATAATTTGGACTTAGCACCCTACACATGGGTAACTAAGCCCACTTGTCCTAACATGGATTATGCTTAAGGATTAAGCAACCTGCAAAAAGAGCATTCACATTTATTTTTAAGCATCCCTTAAGCATAATCCCATGCAGAAAATATGATTAGGCTAATATTGGCCTATCATCAAGTCTATGATGCAAACACCTTAACATCCAATCTAAAATAATACATCATAAAACAAAACATACATCACATCATACACCATCCTAACTTAGAGCTAGAAGTGGTGACTTAAATTTAATGTGTGTATTAAGGTTTGTGTGGTAAGTCTTGTTAGGCATTAGTGTTGTATTTTCTAAGTGTAGAAGGATTCAATTTAACATGAAAGGTTGATTTCACTTGAAGTAGTTTAATTGATTTGAGAATTTTAATTTGTATTTTCTTTTGTTTAATTTGATTACACTTAGCAACTAAGTGTTATAAAGAGAGAAAAAGAGGATTTCCCTTTCATCCCTACCTTAAGTCACTTTATAAAGTATATTAATTTGATTTAGTTCTTTTTAGTGAATGGCTTGTTAAATGATTTAATTAATCATAAGTTTAGGTTCACTTTAAATAATCTTATTCAAAATGAAAGGCATCTTAAGATTAATTTAATTCAATTACTACCACATGACATATATTAAATCATTCCTTTCCATCACATGTAACATGCATATGATTTAATCCTAAATGTATCTATACATGCAACATATTTTAGCACACTTAAATGATGAATGTATGTGTATGTTTAGAATTTATATTTTATTTGATTGAATTATTTAAACCTATTAATTTAAAACTTTATCCAAATTTTTATACAAAAGGACATAAGAATGAAATTAAATAAGCATGTGTGTTAAACAAGAAAAGTGAGGTAATCAAAATGACCTCAGCTAGCTAAAGCCTCATTATTCTAGGGATTTCCATACTATATAACCATTTGCATTCAAACATAGGTAAATTGTATACATAAACATGAGAAGTAAGCTCCAAATCATATGGCTAATTAATTCAACAACTTAGTCAATTATGAATGCATGCAATTTTAATGTAAAATGGGATTTTCATTCACTAATCACATATACATATACATGTACAAAGATATAAGCAAGTAAGTGTCATTATTAAACTAGGGAAGTGAGGCAATCAAATGACCTCCTTGGGGCTAACTAAAGTCTTGTATTCCCGGGATGTCCAGACTATATACTTACTTTTCTTGGACACACATGGATGTACACATAAATGAGGGAAAGAAAACCATGCAAAGATTGTATTTTTTTGATTGAATCAGTAATATATGAATTAAAGCTCTATCCAAATTCTAATGTTGAAATACATAAGAATGAAATCAAATGGGTATGTGACATTGTTAAACCAGGGAAGTGAGGTAATCAAATGACCTCCTTGGGGCTAGCTTGAGCCTCGTGTTCCCGGGATGTCAGATTATATACCCATTACCATTCAATCTTATATAAATCAACACATCAATAGAGGAAAGAGAACTCAACATTCATACACTTAAGCTATAAGCACATGCATTTCTTATGTATTTATAACTAGCATCATAACACATATTATTATTCATTTATAAGCTTTTGAAAAATACATTTGGATTTAATAATGATAATATCCACACATATATTAAATTAAATCAACACATGCAAGCTTACATAATGGAAATCCATCATATTTTACTTGATTTTGAAAAGATGGATCCGTGAATTCAAATGACATACCAAATTTAACATGATTGGAAAGAAGACAATCAAATATAAGCATGTGATTCATTAAGCCAAACTAGTTCTTAAGGATAATCAAATCAAATAAGATTATTTAAAGTAAACCAAAGCTTCTTTATTAATTAAGTTTTGGATTTGATTTGATTTAAAATGGTCAAGAGAAATCATCACTTAATGTTTTGAACCCATTCCCACATTAGTGATTTGATTTATTTTAAGGAAATGTAATTAAGTTGATTTTATGGGTTAATTAAGTTGAACCCTTAATTAGATGAATTAATTACCCTTACCTATGTCACCTTAAAGTAATTAACTAAATAATTATGAGCCAACATGATATGCATAGAAAATAAACTTGCAATGATCCTAGGAAATAAAATGGGCCTAATGCAATTGGCTCATGATTAATAGTTAATTAGATTAAGGGGAATTAATTACTCTTATGGTTTTCCATACATGTGGACTAACCATAATTTTATTAAACTCCTTTAGGGTAGTAAACACCTAAAGATCTACACCATAATTTAATTAATTAAGATCTTATGTGATTATGATTTCAATTTGATTAAGTGATTTAATTAATTTCATTTACAAAAAAGGGTTAAATGAACTTAGGGAAAGGGCTCCCAACCCCATTCCTTAGTTCACTTACTGTTGAGCAATGATAAGTAAACTTAACTAATCAATTTATTATTGTTCAGAGGATTAATTAATCATTAATTAACTTAAAAGAGTAGTTAAGGTTTAATTAGTCAATTTTCCTAATTAAGTGAGCAATAAATCCCAAGAAAATCATGGGAGGTAGAGGTCATCTCATTAAATTAACCATTAAAATTTGGGATTAATTGCTCAAGTAATTAAAGAGTAAATAAGCTAATTAATTTTATAATTAAACCTTAATTACTATTCAAAAATAGTTAAGATCATTTCTAATTAATTCTCTCTAAAATACTTTTAAAATAAGTATTTATTTTTGTTTTTTTATTTCTCTATGATTTTTATGATTTTTTAGAAGTTTTAGTCATTAAAATGATTAATTAACTAATTAAAGCCTAATCTGGTTGGCACCACATGGCGCTAACGCGGTGCACTTTCCACATGGAGCCAATGGCTACTTAAAACTTGTCTGCTATGTGGCGGCTTTCTCATCCATATTTGATCTAAGATCGGATGGCTATAATTAATCCCGAAGGTTAATTGGATTAAATTTGATCAATCTAATAGATCTAATCATGACCATCCATTCTGATCACATAGAATGGACTGTGCGTGATCTAACATCACGTGAGTGAGGTATAATGGAGTCCGTTCGCCATTGCTCACTTGATCTGAGCTTACCCGAGCTCGGATCAACTCTAAAAGGACCCACACATTCATGACATCGATAAAGGGGATGGTTGAGATCACATGAGATGCATGTTTTCTTCATAAAGCTCCAACCCACTTTTTTTCTAAGGATCAATTTTGGATGCATACCTCATGAAGCTCAAGACCGTGGCTAGAATGATTGAGGAAGCTTAGTGGAGATGAAACTGTTGAGTGATTGGAGCTTGACTTTGATTGAAGTGCCACCTTGTGCTCGAAGCTTGGGAGATTATTCACTCTTGCTCGATGAGGCCTAGGGAAGGTACAAAAGTTAATTTGAGTTTGATGGAGAAATGGGAAGTTAGGTAGAAATGGGAGTGTCTATTTGGGATGACATGAATGGCATTTTTTGATCGAGAAATGAGCTTAGGAGCTTATGGAATGGCTCATGTAGCTCATCTTTGGTAGGTAGGGCTTTGAGGAATGATTTTTTTATGTGTTTGAGCAGAAAAGAAGGGGTGTATACCCCCCACCCCCTTCATCTTGATCAGACTGTGGGATTGAGTTTGGCTTCTAGTGGCCATCCGACCATCTCGAGTTAGTGGGTGTAGGAGGTGTAAGTTGCTTGGTTGGTTGAAGGTGTGGATGTGGCTGCCAAAGAGGAATCATGGGTGTCCTATGGGTTTCAAATGCTCCAATGGGGAGGGTGAGGTGATTTCACCTCCCATGGTCATTGTCGACACAACCACTCCTTAGGTCAGGTTGGGAAATGTCCTAGGTGCCTAGGTGGACCATTGGGAGAGTACTAAGTGGCCAAGGAATGGAAATGACCACTTACATGGGTGATTTGTCTCATGTGATGCCCTTGACCCAAGGGTAGAATGATCATTTGGCATTGGATTTGATTTGGGTAGATTTAAAATGAGCCAAAAGTGGGTTAGTCTAAATTTCATGTCAATTGGAGTTGATTTACTTAAGTTTTGCTCAATTTGACTCATTTAGGTCAAATTAGGTTAGGTTGGGTCAAGTTGACCAATTGGTCATATTGGGTCAAACCAAGGGTTGGGTCAAGTTCATATGATCATTTGGGTTATTTTGGTTCAATTGGTTTTGTGTAGTTTGGCTTAGATTTAATTTTGGCTCATTCAAATTCATTTGGGTCAAATGGGTTAAGTTGACCAATTTGACCAAATTGGCCAAATTGGCTTGGGTTGAGTGTTGGTTTGGGTTTACTTGACCAATTGAAGATGATTGTAGGCTTTGGTTTCAATTAATTTTGATTTGGTTTTGATTTAGGCCTACTTGAACCTTTAAGTTTTTATTTTATTTTATTTTATTATTTTATTTAGGTTTAGGTTTTTTATATATTTTATTTTTAGGTTTTATTCAATTTAGGTTTAGGTTTTGGTTTTTTTTAGGGTTTAGGGTTTTAGGGTTTAGGGTTTTAGGGTTTTAGGGTTTAGGGTTTAGGGTTTAGGGGTTTAGGGTTTAGGGTTTAAGGTTTAGTGTTTAGGCTTTAGGGTTTAGGGTTTTTAGCATTTAGGGTTAGCTTAGGGTTTAGGGTTTTTTTTAAATTATTTAAATCAGTTGGTTTAGGTTTACTTAGTTAATTTAGTCAATTTTTTTATTTATTTTAGTTTATTTTATTTTCTTTTATTTATGTTTATTTTTTATTTAGTTCAATTTATTTATTTTAGGTTTATTTTATTTAGTTTAGGTTTTTTATTTTAGTTAATTTTTTATGTTTGGGTTTAAGTTTAGGTTTATTTTTTAGTTGAGTTTTTTTTATTTTATTTTTTAGGTTTAGGTTTTATTTTATATTTTTAGGTTTAGGTTTAGGTTTTATTTTATTTTAGGTTTAGGTTTTAGGTTTATTTTAGGTTTATTTTTTTTAGTTTATTTTATTTTATTTAGTTTATTTGGTTTTATGTTTAGGTTTTTTTTAGTTTAGAGTTTAGGTTTATTTTTTATTTATTTTTAGGTTTATTTAGTTTAAGTTTAGATTTTCATTTATTTAAGGTTTATTTTATTTTTATTTTACATTTAGTTTTATTTATATTATCTTTTTCTTATTTATTTTATTTTTTTAGTTTAGTTTAGGTTATTATTTATTTTATTATAGTTTATTTTTATTAGTTTATTCTTTTTTTTTAGGTTTAGGTTTAGGTTTTAGTTTAGGTTTTTATTTTATTATTTTATTATTTTTATTTAGGTTTAGGCTTTTTTATTTATTTTATTTTTAGGTTTTATTTTGTTTAGGTTTAGGTTTTTAGGTTTTTAGGGTTTATGGTTTAGGGTTAGCTTAGGGTTTAGGGTTTTAATGGTTTAGGGTTTAGGGTTTAAGGTTTAGGGTTTTAAGGTTTAGGATTTAGGGTTTAAGTTTTAGGGTTAGGCTTAGGGTTTAGGGTTTAGTTGGTTTAGGGTTTATTTAGGATTTATTAGATTTTTAGGTTTAAGGTTTAGGGATGTAAGTTTAGGGTTGTAGGTTAGTTTAGGGTTTGGGTTTTAAGTTTAGGGTTTAAGTTTAGCATTTATTGGATTTAGTTTAGGGTTTAGAGTTTAGGGTTTAGATTTTTTTTAAAATTAAGTCAATAGTAGGTTTAGGTTTATTTAGTTTATTTTTAATTTATTTATTTTATTTTTTTATTTTATTTAATTTAGTTTATTTATTTTAGGTTTATTTATTTTAGTTTTTTATTTTAATTTATTTTTTGGTTTTGGTTTAGGTTTATGTTTTTCTTTTTTAGTTTAGTTTTTTTTTAATTTATTTTTTAGATTTAGGTGTTATTGTAGTTTATTTTTATTTATCTTTAGGTTTTATTTTTAGGTTTATTTTTTAGGTTTAGCTTTTTATTTAGTTTTATTTTATTTTATTTTAGGAATTTTTATTTTTATTTTACATTTATTTTTTATTTAGGTTTTTTATTTTAGGTTTATTTTATTTTTTACTTTAGTTTAGGTTTTAATTTTTTTTATTTATTTTATTTTTTATTTTATTAGTTTAGGTTTTAGGTTTAGGTTTAGGTTTTAGTTTAGGTTTTTATTTTATTTTATTTTATTTAGGTTTAGATTTTTTAATGATTTTTTTTAGGTTTTACTTAGTTTAGGTATAGGTTTTAGGTTTTAGGGTCTAGGGTTTAGGGTTTAGGGTTTAGGGTTTAGGGTTTAGGGTTGTAGTTTTAGGGTTTAGGGTTTAGGGTTTAGGGTTTAGGTTTAGGGTTTAAGGTTTAGGGTTTAGGGTTTAGGGTTTAGGGTTTAGGGCTTAGGGTTTTAGGGTTTTGGGTGGTAGGTTTAGGGTTGTAGGTTTAGGGTGTAGAGCTTAGAGTTTAGGGTTACTTTTAAGGTTTAAGAATTAGGTTAGGGTTTTTTTAAATTAAGTAAACTCGTAGGTTTAGGTTATTTATTTATTTATTTTTTTTATTTTGATTTAGGTTTCTTTTTTATTTTATTTAGTTTATTTTATTATTTATTTTAGTTTAGGTTTTTTATTCTAGTTTATTTTTTAGGCTTAGGTTTATTTTTTACTTTAGTTTTATTTTTATTTTATTTTTTAGCTATAGGTTTTATTTTTTATTTTTAAGTTTAGGTTTAGGTTTTTATTTTATTTTCTTAGGTTTAGGTTTTAGGTTTTATTTTAGGTTTTATTTTTTAGTTTAGGTTTAGGTTTATTTTATTTTATTATAGGTTTAAGTTTAGGTTTTATTTATTTAGTTTTTATATATTTTTTTAGTTTAGTTTTGGTTTTTAATTATTTTATTTTAGTTTATTTTTATTAGATTATTTTATTTTATTTTTAGGTTTTAGTTTATGGTTTAGTTTTGGTTTTTATTTTATTTAATTTTATTTAGGTTTTGGTTTTTATTTATTTATTTTATTTTTAGATTTCATTAAGTTTAGGTTTAGGTTTTTAGGTTTTTAATGTTTAGGGTTTAGGGTTTATGTTTTATGATTTATGTTTTAGGGTTTAGGATTTTACGATTTAGGGTTTAGGGTTTAGTGTTTAGGGTTTAGAGTTTAGGGTTTTAGGTTTTTAGGTTTATGGTTTATTTAGGTTTAGGGTTTAAGGTTTTAGGTTTAGGGTTTAGGGTTTAGATTTTTTTTTTGGGTTTAAGGTTTTGGGTTTAGGTTTAGGGTTTAGGGTTTAGAGTAGGGTTTTAGGGTTTTGGGTTTAGGAGGTTTTAGGGTTTAGAGTTTAGAGTTTAGGGGTTACTTTTAGGTTTAGGATTAGGGTTTAGGGTTTAAATTAAGTAGGGTAGGTTTAGGTTTATTTAATTTATTTTATTTTTTATTTAAATTTAGGTTTATTTTTTTATTTAGTTTAGTTTATTTATTTAAAGTTTCTTTATTTTAGTTTAAGTTTTTTATTTTAGTTTATATTTTAGGTTTAGGTTTATTTTTTACTTTAGTTTTATTTTATTTTATTTTTTAGTAGGTTTATTTTTTATTTTAGTTTAGGTTTAGGTTTTATTTTATTTTCTTAGTTTAGGTTTTTTATTTTAGGTTTATTTTTTAGTTTAGGTTTAGGTTTATTTTTATTTTATTATAGGTTTAAGATTAGGTTTTATTTATTTAGTTTTTATATATTTTTTAGTTTAGTTTCAATTTTTAATTATTTTATTTTAGTTTATTTTTATTAGATTTTATTTTTAGGTTTTCGTTTATGGTTTAATTTTGGTTTTTATTTTTTTTATTTTATTTAGGTTTAGGTTTTTATATTTATTTTATTTAGTTTTTGAATTTTTTTATTTATTTTATTTTAGATTTTATTTGTTTAGGTTTAGGTTTTAGGTTTTAGTTTATTTAGGGTTTATGTTTTATTTATTTTAGTTTAGGTTTATTTTATAGTTTAGGTTTAGGTTTATGGTTTAGTTAGTGTTTATTTTATTTTTTAATTTTTTTATTTTAGGTTTTTAGGGTTTTATTTAGGTTTTAGGGTTTTAGGTTTATTAAGTTTTTTATTTATTTTAGGAGTTTAGGGTTTAGGTTTATTTATTTTAGGATTTATTTTAGGGTTTAAGGTTTAGTTTAGGTTTAGGTTTAGGTTTAGGGTTTAGGTTTTGGTTTATGTTTAGGTTTAGGATTAAGGTTAGGTTTAGGGTTTAGGGTTTAGGTTTAGTTAGTTTTTTTTTTTAGGGTTTAGGTTTATTTACTTTATATTTATTTATTTTAGTTTATTTTATTTTATTTTGACTTAGGTTTACTCTTATTTTATTTAGTATAGTTTATATTTAGGTTTATTTATTTTACTTTAGGATTTTTTATTTTGTTTGTTTTTTAGGTTTATGTTTATTTTTAGTTTATTTTATAGTATTTTTTTAGGTTTAGGTTTATTTTTTTATTTTTTGGTTTATTTTATTTTATTTTTTAGTTTTGGTTTAATAGTTTTTAGTTCATTTTATTTTATTTAGTTTAGGTTTAGGTTTAGTTTAGTTTTTTTTAAGTTTAGGTTTAGGTTTTTTTATTTATTTTAGTTTAGTTTATTTTAGTTAGGTTTAGGTTTATTTTATTTTTAGTGTTTAGGTTTGTTTTATTTATATTTAGGTTTAGGTTTATTTTTTTTTTATTTATTTTAGGTTTATTTTTGGGTTTATTATTTAGTTTAGGTTTTTTATTTTTTTTATTTTATTTTATTTTTTAGGTTTATTTTATTTTTTTATTTTAAGTTTAGTTTTATTTAATTTATTTTTTTTTTAGTTTAGGTTTTATTTATTTTATTTTATTTTATTTTTTATTTTTTTTTATTTTATTTTTTTAGGTTTAGGTTTTATTATTTATGTTTTTTTTTATTTTATTTTAGTTTTTTAGTTAGGTTTTTTATTTATTTTATTTTTATATTTAGTTTATTTTAGGTTTTATTTTAGGGTTTAGGCTTAGTTAGTTTAGGATTTTATTTTATAGTTTATTTAGGATTTTTTTTTAGGTTTATATTTTATTTTATTTTAAGGTTTATTTATTTAGGTTTTAGGTTTATAGTTTAGTTTAGGTTTTATTGTTTAGGACTTTTTATATTTAGTACTAGGTTTAGGTTTTAGAGTTTAGTTTAAAAAGAGGTTTAGGTTTTATTTTAAGGTTTAGGTTTTAGAGGTTTATTAATAATTTTAACTTCAAAAAAAGTTTAAAGTTTAGAAAAAAATAAAGTTTAGAAGGTTTAGGTTTATTTTATTTAGTTTATTTTATATTAATTTTAGGTTTAGGTTTTTTAGTTTGGGTTTAGATTTTAATTTAAAGGTTAAGTTTTATAGTTTTAGGAAGTTCATTTTAATTTTAGTTTTATTGTAATTTTATGTTTAGTTTTAATTTTATTTAGGCAGTTTAATTTAGTTTAGTTTAGGATTTATTTTATTTTAGGAGGTTTATTTTATTTTATAGGTTTAGTTCATGTTCTAGTTTAGGAATTTTATTTTTTAATTTTAAGTTTAGGTCAAATTTAACAGACCAAAGGGAGAATTTTATTCCACAAAGAAAGGGATGGTCCTTGGATAATTCTCTTAACTATCGCCAACAGATAGAGAAAAATCCTCAATAATACAACAAAAGCAGGAAACTAAATAAAGAGTAAAAACCAAAATAAATAAACTCATGAAACATGATGAACAAGTCTACAGATTAGGTCTTTGAGTTGCACAACACATCTTGAATCGAGACCAAGGAACATAAAAAGAACGCAAACAAGTAGAAATTGTAATTAACACAACAGAAAATCATGCTTTAGCATAAAAATATAAGAGAAAATTTCTAATAAGGCTTGCTCAGTCACTTGCATCTTTAGTGGCCACAAATGTGAGCATCCATACTTCAAAAGAAGGGTTATAATCACATATCCAAAAGATAGTGAAATCATCAATCATAGCCCTTACGGACAAAGGCAATCCAAAGAGTGGCAATCAACAATTCTCCAACCAAAACAATGAAAAACACAAATCACTGGCCAATAAAACCACCAAGAAAGGAAGTAGCAAAAACCACCATAAGAAATGAAAGAGTAGCCAAGTATTCACTCAAAAGCAAAGCCACATGGATGAAACAAACCCACCATAGTCCAGACAAAAAAACATCCCAAACCAAAACAACAACCTACAATAGCAAAAAAACCAACAATTCTAACTAGATTAGAGCACGCACAACCACCAAACAAACAAGAGAAATAAAATGCAAACCTCCATCAAAAAACCATAAAACAGCACCAACCATAACCAAAATAAACAAAGAAAAACCATAAAAGCACTAAGAACATTTCAAAAAGAAACAAAAGAAAACCAACAAATAACCAACCAAAGTCCATAACAAATTAACAAAGCGGTAATGAGGCAACCAGATAAAAACAACCCAGAGCAATCCCAACATAACAGAAAAACCCATGACCAAAACAACCAAGAAACAAATGGTAATCACCCATCAAACAAAAAATAGACCACCCAACCAGAGCAACCAAGTAAAAATAGACCAAGGCAAAACAAAACCACCAGAGGCCCCACAAACTCAAGGTGAAAAGATCAACATTAGCCATAAAAAACATTATAGTAGCAAACAACAGAACCCACCAACAAAATAGCGAAAAAAAACCAAGTAAGGAAATCTAGCCAAAAGAGACAAAACCAACTAAGAAAAGGAAAAAACCAAAAAGGTAGAGGCATAACCCAAAGGAGGCCACCACAGTCAAGGCGACATGAAGAAAGGACAATGAGATCCTTATATAAAATAGTCAAAAGAGAACACCTCTCCAAAGAGGTTGAACAACTAGCCACCACCTCAAAGAGATCTCCCAAGTATAATAGCACAAACCAAACAAGAGAGTGAAACCAAGGAATGCAGTAAAATGAAAATGTGCATGAAAAGCATGGAAAACCTAAAAATACAAAGCAAGATTAATTTCTAAGATAAGGTAATCATGTTATCCAGATTAACCAAGCCTTTCAATTTCTAGGTAAATTAAGATGATCATAAAAGTGAGATCATTTAACTTAGTACCTTGATTAGCGGATAATGTACATGCATTTCCTTCATGCAAAATGTGAGAAATTTTAAAGCATACTTGAGAGGAGAGCTCTAGTAGGATTAAGATGATAGAATAAATCGCATTCCCCATCTTAGTGGAAGTCCATGTCAATAAGAGAGCATCAACTTCAATCCAAATATTGAAGAAACCTTTTTGCAAACAAATGTCAATAGCTTTGTTTACAACCATTAATTCAACATAGATAACAAAACAAGCTTTAAGAGGATAAGCAAAAGAATAAATGACATTACCTTTAAAATCCCTAAAATACCACCACAACCAAATGTATTACAGAGACAAAGCCATCTATATTAATTTTAATAATATTGCTATGAGGTTTTATCAATATATAATATTATCTTCTTCTGAGGAGATCTCGGGTAAAGACCCAATTTTTTTGCCACAAATTTGCAATCTCTAAAATGTGTGTTACTAATTAAATTAGCGTTAAATAATGCATCAATTTTCTCTTTGGTTCTAGCAATAATTTTTTATGATACATAAGAATACCATGATATTTAGCATCATTTCTATCAATCCATATGAACCAGATAAGGGTAATGGCAATTAAAACTTTGATATGAACTTTCACAAGTTTTTGGAAATAGGCTTCAGGAAGTTGATATAAAAAAACAAAGCCATTGAAATGGTTAGCATTAAAAAGATCATCATACCAAAACCATAATTTGGATAACACCATTGACAAAAACATGATTAACATTTTGATATGAAAACAACAATAACATTTGGAAGGTTAATGAAAGCCTTTATCCATAGCAAAGAATCAATAGGAATGAAGTTTTCTAATTCTCCAAGTAAGGATAGAATAAGAGATAGGGATGATATTATTCTAAAGTTTAATAAATACAATAAAAGTATGAGCATCTCTAATATAATTCCAAGCATCTTTAAGAATAAAATCTCCATTATAAGACGCTTAAAAGAATTTGATCTTGTTGGAAAGGATAGGAATATCACTAAATTTATCCAAAAGAGATAGGAATAAAATTGGTAAGTTTACTATCATTCCACTTATTATTAAGCCAAAATGAGTTAACTTTTGTAGCAGCAGTAGAATGGGTAGATAAAATAGCATCAATAGAACCACCACAAATTCATTTGACTTGCCAAAAGAAAGAAGATCTCAAATTTATACCCCAAGATATCAAGGATTGACCTCCCATTTAATGGAGCAAAGCCTTTTCCAAATAGGAGTCACCCACTTTATAAGAACAAATAAGAGGGTGCTTACCCAGCGGTGTTAGCAATCATAAAATTAGCCCAAAGCTATCTTTTTTTTAAATTCCACTAGAGTTTATGTGAGAAGGCGATAGCTTCACAAATAGATTTGCATCAAGCCCACCTTCACCCAGGGGACCACAACATTTATGCCAAGAAGTCCAATGCATCTTTTAACCAAATTATTAGAGCCCCAAAAAATTTATTAAGGAGACAATCAATTCTATTTAAGATAGAATTAGTAGGGATAATGGCTTGAATAAGATATAAAGGCATCGAATTAAGAGTACTCTTAAGCAAAGTAAGCCTACCAAAAGAAAGTAAGTGAAATTCCCACATTGAAATTTTATTAGAAATTTTTTTGGATAAGCTCATAAAAGATGTGATCCTTTTTTTTTAAAGAAGAGCACTTGGATATTTAATAGGGAGTTGTTGGTGTTTAAAGTTAGTGATTCTCAAGATATGATTGATTTTTGTTATTAGAAATTTTGAGGAGGTAATGAAGCAACTCTTGCTTTCATTAATAGAAAGACCACTTTCTCTACCAAAAATATTTAAAAATTTCTTAAGTCTTTTGATATGATGAAGGGAAGCATTACAAAAGATAATGAAATTATCAGCAAAGCTAAGATTAGAAATAGGGATACCACCAAGAGTTTTAAAGTACATGCTAGGATTGTTATCGAATAAATCATTTAAACTGTTTGAAAGCTATTCCACAATAATAATAAGAAAAGAAGGGGACAAAGGATCTCCTTGTCTCAAACCATGAGAAGAAGGAAAAAAGCCTAAAGCTTCACCATTAAGAAGAATAGAAAATTTACAATTTTAATAAGGAGAAATTATCGAGAAAAAATAAATAAATGCAAGATATTTAAAGGAAATCCCAAGAAATATTATCAAAGGCTTTAGAAATATTTAATTTAAAAGATGTTACCACCTCTAGAAGGAACATCCAAATCATGGATAAGCTCTTGAGCAAGAAGAATGTTATCAGATATAGATCTCCCTCTAACAAAACTAGTTTGGTTGAGGGAGATAATATTTTGAAGCAAAGGACTAAGTCAATTAGTAAAAATTTTAGAAATCAATTTATTAAAGAAAGTACGAAGACAAATAGGTTTGAAAACACTCTAAGAATCCATATTATCTTTTTTAGATATTAGAATAATGCAAGTTCTTGAAATATATTTAGGGAGAGGATTGCCAATAAAAAAATCAATAATAGAATTAATTAAGTCAAAGGACTTCGTAACTCTCTTTTTGTGGCAATAAAATTCCCCCTATATGGGGTTTCCCAAAAAAAAAATCCTAAACCCTAAACTCTAAACCCTAAAACATACAACCCTAAACCCTAAACCTAAACCTTAAATCTTAAAAACCTAAAAACCTAAAATCCTAAACCTAAATTAAATAAAATGTAAAAATAAAATAAATAAAAAAACTAAAACTTAATTAAAATAAATAAATAAAATAGAATAAAAACTTAAACTAAAACCTAAACTTAAAAATAAAATAGAATAAAATAAAACTAAATAAAATAAATTAAATTAAAACCTAAACTACACTAATAAAGAAAATAAAAAACCTAAATAAAAGAAACCCTAAACCCTAAACTAATCCTAACCCTAAACTAACCCTAAATCCTAAACCAAAAATAAACCCTAAACCCTAAACCCTAACTCTAACCCTAAACCTGAAACCCTAGACCTTGAACCCTAAAATACTAATCCTTAAACTCTAAACTAACCATAAACACTAAACCCTTAACCCTAAAGCCTAAAGCCTAAAGCCTAAACCCTAAACCCTAAACTAACCCTAAACCCTAAGCTAACCTTGAACCCTAAACTCTAAAAACCCTAAACTCTAAGGCTTAACCACTAAATCCTAAATGCTAAACCATAAACCCTAAACCCTAACCCTAAACCCTAAACCCTAAAACCCTAAACCCTAAACCTTAAAGGCTTAAAAACCTAAACTTAAACTAAATAAAACCTAAAAATAAAATAATTAAAAAACCTAAACCTAAATAAAATAATAAAATGAAATAAAGTAAAAACCTAAATTAAAACCTAAACCTAAATCTTAAAATGAAAGAAAATAAAAAATTAAAAATAAAATAAAATAAATAAAAACCAAAACTAAACTAAAAAATAAAATAAACCTTAGAATAAAAAACCTAAATAAATTTAAAACTAAATGTAAAATAAAAGTAAAATAAATCTAAAATAAAATAAAATAAACTAAATAAAATTCAAAACCTATAAAATAAACCTAAAAATAAATTAAAAATAAAACCTAAACCCTAAACTAAAAAACCTAAAACTAAAATAAATATAAAATAAACAAAATAAAATAAACCTAAACCTAAACTAAACCTAAACCTAAACCTAAACCTAAACTAAATAAAATAAAATAAACTAAATATAAGCCTAAACCTAAACTAAAAATTAAAAATTAATAATAAACCTATAATAATAACCTAAAATGTAAACCTAAAGAAAAAAAACCTAATAAAAAAAAACCTAAACCTAAAAAATAAGATAAAAATAAAACTCAACTAAAAAATAAACCTAAACCAAAAAAATATACTAAATAAATAACTTAAAATAAATAAACTAAACTAAATAAAGATAAAAAAACATAAATATAAATAAAAAATAAAGTAAACTAACATAAAAAAATAAACTTAATATACTAAATAAACTTAAACCTACTAGTTTACTTAATTTTTTTTTTTAAAAAAACTTAAACGCTAAATCCTAAACCCTAAACCCTAAACCCTAAACCCTAACCTTGAATCCTAAAGCCTAAACCCTAAAACCTAAACCCTAACCCTGAACCCTAAACCCTAAACCCCAAATCCTAAACTTAAACCTAAAGTAACAAAATAAATTATAAAATAAACCTAAACCTTAAAACCAAATAAACATAAACCTAAACCTAAACCCTAAGAATGGGCAGAACCTTGATGGCAGGAACATCACCATCAACCAAGCTCAGTCAAGATCTAGTGATGGAGGCGGCAAAGGTGGTTACCCTGGTTGTGGGGATCCGGAGGTGCTAGTGGATATGGAGGTGGTGGTGAGCAAAGGTGGTTATGGAAGCGAGGAGCTAAAGGTTACAAAGTTGAAGTGAGGGAGAGATAGGGATATGATGGATCCTCTAATCGAAGCTAGGGTGGTTTTGATGGGAACCGGAGAAACCAAGAATGGCCGATCCGTCCTGCGATGGAACTATGGCTTTACGGTAGAGATGGTTCTAATTATTTAGGGTTTTTTATTTGCTCAATGCATGCTCATTTTTTATCCATGTCATCACTTGTGTCTTAAAAACTTGGTGGGTTACTTGGTTGATGAAATAAAAAAAAGAAATGTTAAATCTGAATTTGTTCTCTGCTAAAATAAAAACCCTAAGCCTTAAACCCTAAAAATTCTAAACCTTAAACCCTAAATCCTAAACCCTAAACCCGAAATCCCAAAACCCTAAACCCTAAAATGTAAACCCAAAATCATAAATGCTAAACCCCAAACCCTAAACCGTAAACCCTAAACCCTAAACCCTAAACTCCAAACCCTAAACCCTAAACCCTAAAGTAACCCTAAACCCTAAACCGTAAAAAGCTAAAAACCTATACCTAAACTAAATAAAACTTAAAAATAAAATAAATTAAAAAACCTAAACTAAAATAATAAAATAAAATAAAATAAAATAATAACATAAACTAAAATTGAAACCTAAAAAGAAAATAAAATATAAAATTTAGACTAAAATAAAATAAAATAAATAAAAACCTAAATTAAAATAAAAATAGCCTAAAAAAAATAAAAACTAAACTTAAAAAAAAATAAACCTAAAATAAAATAAAATAAAACTAAATGAAAACTAAACCAAAAATAACTAAAATAAAAAAAAATAAACCTAAACCTAAACTAAAAAAAAGAAGCTAAAGCTAAAATAAAAATAAAATAAACCAAACCTAAAATAAAATAAACTAAACTAAAATAAATAAAACCTAACCTAAACCTAAAATTAATTAAACCTAAACATACAAACTAGAAAATAAACCTAAACTAAACCTAAAATAAAAACCTAAAACCTAATCCTAAAAAAATAAAATAAAAACCTAAACCTAAACCTAAAAAAAAAAAACCTAAACCTAAAAAATAAAATAAAAATAAAACTAAACTAAAAAAAATAATCTAAACCTAAACCTAAAAGAAACCCTAAGCCTTAAACCCTAAACCCTAAACCTTAAACCTAAAACCGTAAAACCCGAAACCCTGAAACCTAAACCCAAAATCCTAAACCCTAAACCCTAAACCCTAAACCCTAAACCCTAAACCCTAAAAAGCTAAAAACCTAAACCTAAACTAAATAAAACCTAAAATAAAAAATAAATAAAAAACCTAAACAAAAAAAAAATAAAAGAAAATAAAATAAAACATAAACTAAACCTAAACCTAAACCTAAACCTAAAAAGAAAATAAAATATAAAATTTATACCAAAATAAAATAAAATAAATAAAAACCTAAATTAAAGTAAACTAAACCTAAATAAAATAAAAACTAAACTTAAAAAAATAAAATAAAATAAACTTCAAATAAAATAAAATAAAACTAAATAAAATCAAACCTAAAAATAAACCAAAATATAAACTTGCAAATAAATAAAAAAGTAAAATAAACCTATAAAAAAGAAGAAGCTAAACCTAAAATTAAAATAAAATAAACCTAAACCTAAAATAAAATAAACTAAACTAAAATAAATAAAACTAACTAAACCTAAAATTAACTAAAACTAAACCTAAATGTAAACTAGAAAATAAAACCTAAAATTAAAAAATAAAACCTAAAACCTAAGCCTAAAAAAAATAAAATAAAAACCTAAACCTAACCTAAAAAAAAATAAACCTAAACCTAAAAAAATAAATTAAAAATAAAACTAAACTAGAAAAATAGCCTAAACCTAAACCTAAGCCTAAAAAAAACTAAAATAAAAAACCTAACCTAAAATAAATAAACCTAAATAAATAAACTAAAGTAAATAAAAAAAAAAATAAACCTAAATAAAAATAAAAATAAATAAAATAAATAAAATAAATAAAAAATAAACTGAATAGACTAAATAAACCTAAACCTACCAGTTTACTTAATTTAAAAAATAAAAAAAATAAAAAATAAACCCTAACTCAACACTAAACCCCAAAACTAACCAAACCCTAAACTAAATCCTAAACCCTAAAACCCTAAACCCTAAACCCTAAACCCTAAAACCCTAAACCTAAGCCCTAAACCCTAAACCCTAAAACTAAACATAAACCCTAAACCTACAACCCTAAACCTTAAACCCTAAACCCTAAAACCCTAAACCCTAAACCCTAAACCCTAATCCTAAACCCTAAACCCTAAACCATAAACCCTAAACCCTAAACCATAAACCCTAAACCCTAAACCCTAAACCCTAAACCCTAAACCCAATAAAACCTACAAACTAAACCTAAATTAAATAAAACCTAAAATTAAAAAATAAACCTAAATATAATATAAACCTAAACTAAACTAAATAAAATAAAATAAACTAAAAATAAACCTAAACTAAAATAAAAAATAAAACCTAAAAATAAACCAAAAAGAAAAACCTAAATCGAAACCAAAAAATAAAAAATAAAACCTAAACCTAAAAATTAAAATAAAAATAAAACTAAACTAAAAAATAAACGTAAACTAAACCTAAATGTAAAAAATAAACTAAAATAAAAAACCTAAACTAAAATAAACCTAAAATAAATAAATTAAATGAAATAGAAATAAAAAATAAACTTAAATAAAAAGAAAAAATAAAATAAATAAACTAAATAAACCTAAACCTAACTATTGACTTAATTTAAAAAAAAACCAAAACCCAAAACACTAAGCACTAAACCATAACCCTTACATCCTAAACCCTAAACCCAGAAACCCTAAACACTAAAACTAATCCTAAACCATAAACACTAAACCATTTCCTAAACCCTAAAAATTAACCTAAAAAATTAAACCTAAATAAAAAATATAAAATAAATAAAAAACCATAACTTAAACCCTAAAACTAACTCTAAACTAAACTATAAACTATAAAACTCTAAACCTAAACCCAAATAAAACTATAAAACTCTAAACTTAAAACTATAAACCTAAAAACCCTAACTTATATAAACCTAAACTTAAACTTAAACTCTAAATCTAACCTAAACCTTAAACTTAAACTAATAACTCCTAAACCTTAAAAACCCTAAACTAAACTTAAAACTTAACTTTAAATCTAAAACTAAAACCCAAACTTAAACTAAACTAACTTTAACTAAATCAACCAAAAACTAAACCTAAAACCTAAACCTTAAACTTTAGTTTAAACTCAAACCTAAACTCAACCTAAACCTAAACTCCTAATTAAACCCAAAAACTAAACCTAAACTAAATTAATCAACCTAAACTTAAACTAAATATCAAAGCAAACAAGAAACCTAACTCCTAAACCTAAACTCTAAACTAACATTAAAAACTAAACTTTAAACCCTAAACCCTATCATAAGCTCTAAACTCTAAACTAACCCTAAACCCTAAACACTAAACCCCTAAGAATTCTAAATCATAAAGCCCAAAGAGAAAACCCTAAACCCTAAACCATAAAATCCTTAAATACTAAACCCTAAACCCTAAAACCTTAAACCCTAAACCCTAAACCGTAAATCCTTAAACACTAAACCCTAAACCCTAAACCCTAAAAACTTAAAAACTTAAACCTAAACTTAATAAAACCTAAAAATAAAATAAATAAAAACCTAAACATAAATAAAATAAAAAAATAAAAAAATAAAAAAAACCTAAACTTAAATAAAATAATAAAATAAAATAAAATAAAAATTGAAACTAAAATATTAACCGAAACCTAAAAATTAAATAAAATAAAAATGTAAAAATAAATTAAAATAAGTTAAATAAAACCTAAATTAAACTAAAAATAAAATAAACCTAGAATAAAAAAAAACCTAAATAAAACAAAACTAAATGTAAAATAAAAATAAAATAAACCTAAAATAAAATAAAACTAAATAAAACCTAAACCAAAAAAAAAAAATAAAACCTAAACCCTAAACTAAAAAAAAACCTAAACCTAAATATAAAATAAAATAAACCTAAACCTAAACTAAAATAAACTAAACTAAAATAAATAAACCTAAACCTAAAATAAACTAAACCAAATTAAACAAACAAATGAAATATAAAATAAACTAAAATAAATCTAAACCTAAACTAAAAAATAAACCTAAACCTAAACTAAAAAAAATGAAACCTAAAATAAACCTCTAAAACCTAAACCTAAACCAAAAAAAGCAAAATAAAACCTAAAAAAATAAAATAAAAATAAAATAACCTAATAAACCTAAACCTAACTCAACTTAAAAGAATAAACTAAAAATAATTAACCTAATATAAGTAAACTAAATGAAATAAAAATAAAAACTAAACCTAAATAAAAATAACAAATAATATAAGCTAAAATAAATTAAAAATAAACTAAATAAACTTAAACCTACTGATTTACTTAATTAAAAATAAAAAAAACATTAAACCATATACCTACAACCTAAAACCTAAACTAAACCTAACTTAAACCTAAAGTTAAAAGATATAAACCCTAAACCTAAACTAAAACACTAAACCTAAACCTAAAACTAAACTCTAAACCTAAACTCTAAACTAAAACCTAAACTTAAACTAAAACTCCTAACCTATAAACTATAAAACCCTAAACTTAAACTCTAAACTTTAAACCCTAAACCTAAACTCAACTAAACATTAAACCTAAACCAAATCTAAACCTAAACCTAAACCCTAAACTTAAAACCTAAACAAACCTAAACTATAACTCTAATCTAAACCTAAATCAGAAACTTTAAACTAAACCAACCTAAACTTTTTTTTTTTTTTTTATTTTAAACTTTGGCCAAGTTCACGATAATAAACTTAATGAATTTGACGAAAGTAGTAAGCCGCATCCTCATATATGCTAACCTTATGAATTGTAAATGGCTTGAGATCTCCTCTAACACAGTAGATGATCCCACTTCTCACAAACTTCATACACTGATGTAGAAAGGATGAAACTATATTGTTCTTACGTATCCATGGTATCCCAAGCAAAGCGTTGAAAGATGTATATGAGTCTACAATGTGAAACTTGGCTTTGGTCTTCCAATCATCTATCTCCAAGGGCAATACTATAGAGCCAAGGCTTGTTGATCTCACTTTTGGAGTGCGGATTCAATCTTCCCATCTTAGATTTAGGAGTCTTCTAGACACTAAGAATTCCCTAATCATAAGATAATTCTAACAATTAGGTAAACACTTAACCTAAGCCTAAAGACTTAGAAGGGTAAACCATAGGATTATGTTATGCCTGGATTAGGATAATCCACCTACAACCCAAATCCAATCCATGTTCACCTTATAAAACCAAACCTCAACTTCAATTCAAACATCAAATTAAAAGCCAAATCCAAACCCAAATTCCAAAACTAAATGATTGATGCCCATGATCAAATCCAAACTTGAAACCCTTCTTAAGCCATATGATATATCTCATGGACTTAGCCAAATCTTAAACCAAATCAATCCAAAATCAATTGATTTTATCATAATCAATTTATATCTTCAATCATCTTTCTAAATATAAATCAAATCTACATTCAAATGATCAAAACTAAATCAAACTAAATCAAATTAATTCAAAACCCTTCATACGCCATATGACCTATCCCATGGACTTAGCTAAATATTAATCCAAATCAAGTCAAACTTAATTAATTTTCTCACAAATCAATCATATTTTTAATCATCTTCACAAATTTAAATGAACTATACATTTAAATCATTAAAACTAAATCAAACTAAATCAAAATCCAAACTTAAGCCACATGAACCAACTCCATGGACTTAGCTAAATTCCTTCATTCCCAAATCCAAATTCAATTTATTTTCTCATGAATCAATCATACCTTCAATCAATTTCACAAATATAAATGAAATCTACAATCATCAAGCCAAACTAAAGGCACCCCAAGTATAACCCAACTTAACCCTTTTGACTTAAAAATGCTCAAATGAACCAAAACCCATTTGAACCCAAATTACAAATTGAATTTATATATCAATCCCAAATCCATATATAAACTCAACTAAATCAAACTCAACCAAAAATTAACCTAGCTAAACCCAATTGGTCCACTTGACCCAAAGTGGCTAATTTGACCTATTTGAGCCAAGTTCTAATCCTACCCAAATTGGATTGAATCAAGCTAATCAAAACATCCCATTATGATTGATGATCACCATAGGTTGATTAATTATCACAAATTGGGTCAAACCAAGTCAACTTGGTAATTTGACCAAGTCAACCCCTTAACCCATATGAACCCAAATTAGCCAAATTGTAACCTAAGCCTCATACCAATGATTCATACCAAATCAAAATTAATATTTGAATATGACTTGACCTTCAATTGAGTCAAACCAAACCCAATTGGCCCTCTTGACCCAAGTTTACCCAAATTAACCTAAAAGACCAAATTGGGTCATATCAAAATATAAACCAAATTGATTGCAACCAATATCTCAAGTTCATTCCAAATTGATTGTTGAACTTGACCAAAATCATGATTTGACCCAATTGAACCCAATTAACCTACTTAGCCCAAATTGACCTAAATGTTCAAGTTGGCCTAAATCAAAACCAAATCCAAATTAATTAAAAATAAATGCTACAATCATCTCCAATTGGTCAATTAAACCCAAACCAACACCCAACCTGAATTTGGCCATTTGGTCAAATTGGTCACCTTAACCCATTTGACCCAAATGAATTCAAATGAGCCAAAATCAAATCTAAGTCAAACTAAACCAGACCAATTGAACCAAAACATCCCAAATAATCATATGAACTTGGCCCAACCCTTGGTTTGACCCAATTTGATCAATTGGTCAACTTGACCCAACCTAACCTAATTTGACCTAAATGAGTCAAATTGAGCCAAACCTAACCAAATCAACTCCAATTGACTTGAAATTTGGCTAACCCACTTTTGGCTCATTTAAAATCTATCCAAATCAAATCCAATGCCAAATGATCATTCTACCCATGGATGAAGGGCATCACATGAGGCAAATCACCCATGTAAGTGGTCATTTCCATTCCTTGGCCACTTGGTACTCTCCTAATGGTCCACCTAGGACACTGCTCAACTTGACCCAAGGGGTGGTTGGGTCAACCATGACTCATGGGAGGTGAAATCACCTCACCCTCTCCATTGGAGCATTTGAAACCCATAGGACACTCATGACTCTTCCTTGGTAGCCACCTCTACACCTTCAACCAACCAAGCCGAGCTAGCTCACCTCCTCCCTACCACCAACGACTCCTAGAGATGGCCAGACAACCACTAGAAGCCAAACTTGATCCTACCGTCTAATTAAGATGAAAGGGGGGTATACACCCCCTCATTTCCACTCAAACACACATAAAAATCATTCCTCAGAGCCTTAGCTACCCAAGACAAGCTGCTAGAGCCATTCCCTAAGCTGCCAAGCTTGTTCCTCGATAAAAAATTCCATTCATCTATCCCAAAAATAGACACTCATTTTTTGACCTAACTTTCCCATTTCTCCATCAAACTCAAATTAACTTTGCATGCACCTTCCCATTGCCTCATCGAGCAAGAATGAATCATCTCCCAAGCTTCCCAAGCACCAAAGGTGGGACTTCGATCAAAGTCGAGCTACAAATCATCAATTCATGGCCTTCCGAGTGAACATCAAGGAATTGATCCAATTATTGCTCACCAGGGCTTCATCTCCACTAGATGAAGCTTCCACAATCGTTCGAGCCACCAATCTTGAGCTCCTATAAGGTATGCTTCCAAAACTGATCCTTAAGAAAAATTAGGTCGGAGATTTCTAAAGAAAACTCGCATCTCGTGTGATCTTGATCGTTGGATCCCCTTCGATTGATGTCGTGAAAGTGTGGGATCCTTTTGGAGTTGATCCGAGCTCAAGTAAGCTTGAATCAAGTGAGCAATGCTGGACAAACTCCATTCTCTCACACTTGCATGATGTTAGATCTCACACCATCCATTCTGTGTGATTGAAATGAACAATCATGATTAGATCTGCTAGATCGATCTGATTTAATCCTATTAAGCTGTAGGATTAATCGTAGCCGCCCGATCTTAGACCAGATGGTGAGACAAGAAAGTCAGTTCACCGCCACCATGTAGGCCCTGAGTCAGATAAGTTTTAAGTAGCTAATCCTATAGTACCACATGAAAAGTGTGCCGAGTCAACGTGCCACATGGTGCTAATAAGATTTGGCTTTAATTAGGCTTAATTAATCATTTGTAATGGATGAAACTTCTAAAAATCATAAACAATCATAGTGAATTCAAAAAATGCAAATAAATACTAATTTTAATGGTATTTCATAGGAGAATTAATTAAAAATTATCTTAACTAATTTTAAATAGTAATTAAAGTTTAATTACAAAATTAATTAGCTTAACTACTTCTTAATTATTTGAGCAATTAATCCCAAATTTTGTGGCTAATTTAATGTGATGACCTCTATCTCCTATGATTTTCTTGGGATTTATTGCTCACTTAATTAGGAAAATTGACTAATTAAACCCTAACTACTCTTTTAAGTTAATTAATGATTAATTAATTCCATGAACAGTAAAAAATTTGTTAATTAAGTTTATTAATCATTATTCAACAGTAAGTGAACTAAGGAATAAGGTTGGTCCCCCTTTCCCTAAATTCATTTCACCCTTTTTTAAAATAAAATTAATTAAGATTTAACTAATTAATTAAATCACTTAATCAAGTTGAAATCATAATCACATCACACCTTAACTAATTAATTGATGGGGGTAGATCTTTATGTGTTTTATAGCCTAAAGGAGTTTAAAGAAATTATGGTTAGTCCATATGTGTAGGAAAACCATAAGAGAAATTAATTAAGACCCTTAATCTAATTAACTATTAATTTCCTAGGATCATTGCAAGTTTATTTTCCATGCATATCATGTTGGTTCAAAATTATTTAGTTAATTACTTTAAGGTGACATAGGTAAGGGTAATTAATTCATCTAATTAAAGGTTCAACTAAAGTAACCCATAAAATCAACTTAATTATATTTCCTTAAATTAAATAAGATCACTAATGTTGGAAAGGGTTTAAAATAGCAAGTGATGATTTCTTCTCACCTCTTTAACTCAAATCAAATCCAAACTTAATTAATAAAGAAGCTTTGGTTTGCTTTAAATAATCTTATTTAATTTGATTATCCTTAAGAACTAGTTTGGTTGAATGAATCACGTGCTTATATTTGATTGTCCTCTTTCCAATCATGTTAAATTTGGTATGTCATTTGAATTCATGCATCCATCTTTTCAAAAAAAGTACAATAAAATGGATTTCCTTTATGTAAGCTTGGATGTGCTGATTTAATTTAATATATGCATGATTATTATCACTATTAAATCCAAATGTATTTTTCAAAAGCTTATAAATGAATAATAATATGTCTTATGATGGTAGTTACAAATACAAAAGAAATGCATGTGCTTATAGCTTAAGTGTATGAATGTTGAGTTCTCTTTCCCCTATTCATGTGTTGATTTATATAAGATTGAATGGTAATTGGTATATAGTCTAAACATCGCAGGAACATGAGGCTTTAGCTAGCCCTAATAATGTCATTTGATTACCCCACTTCCTTGGTTTAACTATGCAATGTACTTATTTGATTTCATTCTTATGTATTTCAACATTAGAATTTGGATAGAGCTTTAATTCATATATATAAATGATTCAATCAAAAAAAATACAATCTTTGCATTATTTTCTTTCCCTCATTGATGTATACATCCATGTGTGTCCTAGAGAAGCAAGTATATAGTCTAGACATCCCGGGAATACAAGGCTTTAGTTTGCCCCAAGGAGGTCAATTGATTACCTCACTTCCCTAGTTTAACAATGACACATACTTGCTTATATCTATGTAGATGTATATGTATATGTTATTAGTGAATGAAAATCCCATTTAACATTAAAATTACATGCATTCATAATTGACTAACTGGTTGAATTAATTAGCCATATGATTTGGAGCTTACTTCCTATGTTCATGTATTTGAATTTACATATGTTTGAATGCAAATTAGTATATAGTCTGGACATTCTGAGAATATGAGGCTTTAGCTAGCTCCAAGGCGGTCATTTGATTACCTCACTTCCCTGGTTTAACAATGGCACATGCCTATTTAATTTCATTCTTGTCTTTTCTGTATAAGAATTTGGATAATGTTTTAAATTAATATGTTTAAATAATTAAATCAAATAAAATATAAATTCTAAACATACACATACATTCATCATTAACGTGTGCTAAAATATGTTGCATGTATAGATACACTTAGGATTAAATCATATGCATGTTACATGTGATGGAAAGGAATGATTTAATATATGTCATGTGGTCATAATTGAATTAAATTAATCTTAAGATTCCTTTCATTTTGAATAGTTATTCAAAATGAACATAAACTTAGGATTAATTAAATCATTTAATAAGCCATTCAATAAAAAGAACTAAATCAAATTTATATATTTTAGAAAGTGACTTAAGGTAGGGTTGAAAGAGGGCAATCCTCTTTTCCTCTCTCTATAACACTTAGTAACTAAGTGTAATCAAATGAAACAAAAGAAAATACAAATTAAAATTCTCAAATCAATTAAACTACTTCAAGTGAAATCAACCTTTCATGTTAAATTGATCCTTCTACACTTAGAAAATACAAAACTAATGCCTAATAAGACTTACCACCCAAGCCTTAATACACCCATTAGAATTAAGTCATCACTTATAGCTCTAAGTTAGGATAGTGTATGATGTGATTCATGTTTTGTTTTATGATGTATTATTTTAGATTGGATGTTAGGGTGTATGCTTTATAGACTAGATGATAGGCCAATATTACCCAAATCATGTATTCTGCAAGGGATTATGCTTAAGGGATGCTTAAAAATGAATGTGAATGCACTTTTTGCAGGTTGCTTAAATCCTTAAGCATAATCCAAGTTAGGATAGGTGGGCTTAGTTACCCATGTATAGGGTGCTAAGTCCACATTATAAATACAACTACTTAGGATTATATGTATATTTAGTTAACCTCTATTTTGCAGGTGTAGTTAGATTTACTTTTTCCACATAAATGTGATTTTTGAAGCAGGAATTAGGATTAGTGCTATTGGAGATTAGGATGAGCAATGACCAGAAGGCTTTATCCTGGGGTGTCCTGTGATGCCTTTAAAGCAAGCACTATCCAAATCAAAGAAGGAACCAAATAAAAAATGCAGATATGAAGAAAGAAGACCCCCATAGAATTTAATACAATTATAATTATCCTTTCATATTCCAGGTTGTATAATTGTAGATTACCCATTTTTCTCTCTTGGGATGTATAGGTACCGGCACCTTTTATTCTTTTATGATAGTTTAATTATTTGATGTTATGTTTACATTGTGCATTAGATGTTATGCTTTTCATAGTTTCTTAAATGATTGATGCTTTAATATGTTGGTTGGATACGATTAGGCTTTTAGGATAAAAGTAACTTTTATACACAACTAATCACTCATAACTAAATTTTAAACAACTGATAACTTCATCATAAAGCCTAAGACATAAATAAGATAATTAAAAGATTTAACAACCCCTTAACTATATGGTTGTATGTTTCACATCATGCATGCATATTCTTTCTCTCTTGAACATGAAGGATCTCCATCCTTCCATGATAAAAGAATGCTTGACCTGTGAGAGCATCCCTAGTGGTGGAGAAAAGCTTCTTTTAGCTGATTTGACCCATAACCTATTTCATCATGCATTTAAGGCATAAGAAATCCTAAAGCCTTTGCCAAAATGATCTATCTAAAATGAAATAAAAGTTGGAAAAATTCTGCATCTATAGATTAAGTCATGTGCTCATACCACTCATGCTCTAGTCTCTTAGGGAGTGTGTTTAGGACTTTAGTCTCTTTATAATTAAATAAATACCCTAGCTATCTAGCATTTCATAAGATCAAACTACATGATTTTAAAATTGTAGGAGGAGTTAGTTGTTAGCCACTCCAAGCGGTTATAAGCCCAGAAGTTGGATAATTTATTCTCTCTTATGGAGGCAAACCCTTATGTCCATCTGTCGCTTAGATTTAAGTCATGCTTTAGCTCATACTAAAGATCCCTAGATTTATGATCCGAGGAAGCTATTTCATTCGAGCTACGAGCATTAATTCTCACCTCTTGGGCATTCCCACAACCTTGTGTTGATGGATTATATGCCCTAGTAATCTAATTAAATTTCATCTTAAAATATATAAATCTCCTTAACTTCAAAATTATAAAGCTCAACCATATGATAGATTGAAATGCTAACTAGGCTTCCTAGTATCATGAGCATTTCCTATTTATTTTATTTGGATTCCAAAAGTAAGTCTTTTCCTTGAACTTTCCCAATTGATTTTCCAAATACAACCAATCTTTTGATAGTATAAACTTGAAATCTTTGGAGATGATAATTATCAACTTTAATCGAGAGTATTCTTAGGAAATTTCATTTTCTAAGATGTAATTAAATATGGAGGTTTGTCTCCATAGGGAACTTAAGAACCTAGTTTAATATTAACCCTACTTAATTTATCCATATAAAGTAAGGGAAAAATTTATGGTACATTCGAAGACACATCATACCTAAGGAGTCTTTATTATGTGATTAAGTCCATTGTAGGGTGATGCCTCTATCTATCAAGATAGTATACCGTACCTCAATGTTGTACCCGATCACCTCAAAAAGTACCCCCCTATGATGTACATGGTGTACCCCCCATACATTTAATAATAAATAACACAAGGCCCTCTCGCCTTGTTCATTGAATTCTCTCAACATCATCCTTTCTTTTAGGAGTTTGGAGATGTTGATCCTCTAGTAGGCAAGGGGTCTTAGATTTATAATATTGACTGATACACCTGGGTCAACCAGAACTCTAGATAGCCTATATCTGCCAACATCCATTATAATGTAAAGAGGCAGTTGTGCTTGATCATCTCTAGGAGTAAGTCTTCATCACGGAATGTAACTCATAAGATGTCCTTCGAGTGGCATGCCTCCTTTATTAGCGGCTTGAGCTAAGCATATCTCTAGATCATGTAAGGACTTGATTAGAGATTCTTCATCTCTTTGGATAAGATAAGGGCATCGTATATGCTTAACTTATCTGGAAACTTTCTAAGGTGAGCTAGGACATTGTAATCAACTCTGGCTTGGTCCTCCACAATCATATCAATGGGTGGAGCATCTTATAGAGGGGCTATCTGCTCACTGGAACCAATGAGTTGCTTACCTTATCTTGAGGTGCTACCCTAAGAAGTAAAACTTTTCCACTATATAAATTGACTTTAGTGACTTCTTGGAAAGATGACATGTGGAAAGTTCCACCTTCTCATCAGGCATACCTGATTGATTCAAAGAAGGATAGTCCAACTTTGAATCGGAAAAGAAAGATAGGAACTACTAGAGCTATTATTTTTATTTATACTCATAGAGCTTTCAATAGGAATAAAATCAAGAGCATCAGAAGTAGACAATATATAAGTAGAATCAACATTCTTCATTAATTTCTTTTTGGGTGGAGGTACATGATAAAATCAAGTAAAGTAAGCAGTAAGGATTTAGTGCCCTTATCTATAGATACAATGCTCTTTAAAAGAGGAGCTAAAAGAGGTGGTAACCAATGTGGAGGGAGTACTACCGGAATGGTGGATGCCACTGGACTATTTTGGGCAAGTATGAGTCAGCTACCGGGCTATCACCCTCCCATAGTTGTCCTTGCAACTAGCAAACCTTCCTTGGTGTTGAGGTTTGAGCTACTTGCACCCTAAGGAAAGCTTCTTGATCTTAAAAATAATCATCTTAAAGGTTCGGGATAGGGAGATATCCTAACTTTCTTTGGTCTTAAGAGGATCGCAAGTATCCCCAAGGATTACTCTAATAGAACAAGATGGTTGTTTTAATAAGTATTTGTTTGGGATAACTATGGCTCTCAACTTGTAGCTACACTCAAGTTAGTCCATAAAAGTGATACAATCTTCTAAGACATGGCATAACATGTGGTGGTAGGGGAAATAGCTAGGATCATCATTCTTGCCCACTTCCTCCCTTCAGGCTCTAGTAACTGAAAGTCATGTTTCTTTAAGAGATTCTTAAGGATTTTCCTAACTATCTCCTCTTGAATGAATATGACTTATCCAATCTATCGACAAGAGTAGGTAGAAAGTACCCTATATGATATGAATACCGGGTAGGTTCGAGGTGGTGGAAATGGTCATTATGATGGTCGCTATGATGGTAAATGGTGGAAGAGGAGGTGGCAAAGGAGGTGAGCTTGTAGTCTCTCATACTAAACTGTCAGCTACTTCCTCTCCACCCACACAACTTACCCCGGCTTCTTCTCAAATACCTTCTACCTTGGGCCTGATGATTGGGAAAGGGTAACTATTTGTCTTCCACTTTTAGGCTAGCATTATTGATTAATTTCTCGAATGTTTTGATGGTAAAGACCTTAAGCATGAAGGCAGCCTGGCAATGGATATTCATGAAAAGATTCTCAATGGCATGGTGTTCGGATAGCTGTGGTTCACATTTCATGCTCAGGTTGTGCCACCTGAGAATATAATCAACAAGGGACTCATTGAGTTTGCTTTCTCTACAATGAGGTTGCCTACACCCCTCTATCGAGCTCTAGCAAACCTCTTGATGAAGAGGTGCTAACTCAACAAATGTCTTACCAACCATGGCCTGCATCAATCAAATGCACACCTCAGACTTCTAACGAAAAGGCAAAAGAGTAGTGCGTTGTTGCCACTGGTGTTGCAACAGCTGGTTCTAAAGTGTGCAATGTATTATTGTGAGTTCCTATTGCCATCAAAGATCTTGAAGGATGGTGGAACAAAACCCTAAATAAAATAAAAACTAAATAAAAACCTAAACCAAAAAAAATAAACCTAAAAATAAATAAAAAATAAAACCTAAACCCTAAACTAAAAAAAAAAACCCTAAACCTAAAATAAACAAAATAAAATAAACATAAACCTAAACTAAAATAAATAAAACCTAAACCTAAAATAAACTAAACCTAAACCCTAAACTAAATAAAATAAAATAAACTAAAATAAAACATAAACCTAAACAAAAGAAATTTAGAAAAAAACCTTAAATAAAAACCTAAAACCTAAACCCAAAGAAAATTAATTTATTTTTCAAAACATGAACCTAAAATTAAAAAAAAAACCTAAACCTAAAAAAATAAAATAAAAATAAAACTAAACTAAAAAATAAACATAAACCTAAAAAATAAACTAAAATAAAAAAACCTAAACTAAAATAAATAAAACTAAATAAAATAAAAAAATAAACCTATAAAACTAAAAAATAAAATAAACTAAAATAAATAAAATAAACTAAATAAATAAACGCTACTTAATTGTTTTTTTTTTAAAAAAACCCTAAACCCTAAACCATAAATAACCTAACCTAAATCATAAAACTAACCCTAAACACAAAACCCTAAAACAATAACCCTAAACCCTAAACCCTAAAAAACCCTAAACCCTATACCCTAAACCCTAAACCATAAAACCCTAAAACCCTAAACCCTAAACCCTAAACCCAAAACCAACCCTAAACCTAAACATAAAATAAACTAAACCTAAATCCTAAACTAATAAAAATAAAATGAACTAAAACCAAACCTAAACTTAAATAAAAAAAATAAAACCTAAAAATAAACCTAAAATAAAAACCTAAAACCTAAACCTAAAATAATAAAAAAAATAAAACCTAAACCTAATCTTAAAAAAAATAAAAAATAAAACCTAAACCAAAAAATAAAAATAAAATAAAACTAAATTGAAAAGTAAACATAAACCTAAACCTAAACCTAAAAAACAAACTAAAATAAAAAACCTAAACTGAAATAAATAAATATAAAATAAATAAACCAAACTAAATAAAAATAAAAAATAAACCTAAATAAAAAATATAAAATAAACTAAATAAACTAAATAAACCTAAAAATTTGGTTTACTTAATTTTTTTAAAAAAACCCTAAATAGAAAATCCTTAATCCTAAACTCTAAATCCAAAACTCTAAAACCTAAACCCTAAAACAAACCCTAAACCATAAATCCTAAACACTAAAAAACCATAAACCCTAAACCCTAAATTAAACCTAAACCCTAAACTAAAATATAAATCAAATCTAAACTAAACCTAAAATAAACTAAATCATAAACCAAACTAAACTATAACCTAACCCTAACCCTAAACTAAACTATAAACACTAAACCTAAACTAAATTTTAAACCTAAACCCTAAACTAAATTTAAAACTAAACTAACCCTAAACTTAAAACCCTAAACCTAAACCTAAACCCTAAAATGAAAGTTTAAACTATTATAACCTTAAACTATAAGCAAACCTAAATCTAAACCTAAACTATAAAACCTAATCTATAAAGTAAACACTAAACCTAAACTAAAACACTAAACACTAATAACCTAAACCCTAAACACAAATCCCTAAAACTTTAAACCCTAAACCCTAAACCCCTAAAAACCTAAATACCTAAACCTAAACTAGATAAAACATACCAATAAAATAAATAAATAAACCTAAACTTAAATAAAATAAATTAAATAATAATAACCTAAATGAAAACCTATAGCTAAACTTAAAAATAAAATTAATTTAAAAATAAGAATCAACTAAAATAAAATAAATAAAAACTTAAACTAAACTAAAAAAAATAAAATAAACATAAGAATAAAAAACCTAAATAAAATAAAAAGAAAGCATAAAATAAATATAAAATAAACCTAAAATAAAATAAAATAAAAACTAAATAAAAAACTAAACCTAAAAAATAAACCTAAAAATAAATTAAAAAAACAACTAAACCCTAAACTAAAAAAAAATTAAACTTAAAATAAAAATAAAATAAACAAAATAAAATAAACCTAAACCTAAACTAAAATAAAATAAATTAAAATAAACTAAACTAAAATAAATAAAACCTAAACTTAAACCTAAATAAACTAAACTTAAACCTAAACTTAAACTAAATAAAATAAAATAAACTAAAAATAAACTTAAACCTAAACTAAAAAAATAAAACCTAAAAATAAACCTAAATTAAAATGTTGAAACCTAAACCTAAAAAAATAAAATAAAAACCTAAACCTAAACCTAAAAATAAAAAATAAAACCTAAACCTAAAAAATATAATAAAAATAAAACTCAACTAAAAAAATAAAATTAAATCTAAACTTAATCTTAAGAAAAAAACAAAAATAAGAAACCTAAACTAAAATAAATAAACTAAGCTAAATAAAAATAATAGGATAAACCTAAATAAAAATAAAAAATTAAGTAAACTAAAATAAATAAAAAAGAAACTAAATACACTAAAAAAACCTAAACCTACCAGTTTATTTTATTTAAAAAAAAACCCTTAAACACTAAATCTTAAACCCTAAACCCTAAACCCTTAAGCTATAACCCTAAACCTACAACCCTAAACCCTAAACCCTAAAGACCCTAAACCTTAAACCCAAAACCCTAAAAGCATAAACCCTAAAACCTTAAACCCTAAACCCTAAACCCTAAACCCTAAATCCTAAAGCCGAAACCAAAACCCTAAACCCCAAACCCTAAACCTAAACCTAAAGTAACCAAATAAATTAAAAAATAAACCTTAGCACTAAAACCTAACAAACTTAAATGTAAGCACTAATGGGCAAACCAGGGTGAACATCACCATCAACCGTGCTCCTAGATCTAAATGAGGTGAAGGCGAAGGTGGTTGTTATTGTAGTTATGGTGGGGGATCTGGAGTTGTTGGTGGATATGAAGGTGGTGATCAGAGCAGTGGTCATCATGGAGGCAGGAGGAGTGACAGAGGTTATAGCCGTGGGGGTGGCAGAGGGAGAGATCAGGGATATGATGGTGGATCCTGCTACTCGAGAGGTCTGGGTGGTTCTGATGGGAATTAGAGAAACTGAAGAAATTTCTTCTGATCTACTGTTTATGGAAATGTGTTTTTATAGTAGAGATGGTTCTAATTATCTAGGGCTTTTGATTTGCACTATGCGTGATCATTTTTTATCTATATTATTACTTCTATCTTAGAAGACTTAGTGTGTTACTTGGTTGATGAAATCAAAAAAAAGAAATGTGAAATTTGAATTTATTTTCTATTAAAAAAACTAAAAACCCTAAACCCTAAAGTAAAACATGAACCCTAAACCTCCAACCCTAAAAACCTAAAAACTTAAACCTAAATAAAGCTAAACCTAAACACTAAACCCTAACCCTAAACCCTAACCCTAAACCCTAAACCCTAACCCCTAAATCCTAAAAGCATAAACCCTAAAACCCTAAACCCTAAACCCTAAAAACTAAACCCTAAACCCCAAACCCTAAACCTACGCCTAAAGTAACTACATAAAGTAAAAAAATGAACTTAAACATTAAAACCTAATAAAACTAAATTGAAACCTAAACGCTAAGAATGGGCTGAACCTTGACAGCAAGAATATCACCGTCAACCACGTCCTAGATCGGATGGAGGAAGGAGGAGGAGGCGCTTATCAATGGTGTTGGGGATCTAGAGTCGGTGGATATGGAGTGGTGGTGGCAGTGGTTATGGGGAGCGACGGAGGTTACTGGTGATGTGGAGGAAGAGATTAGGATATGATGGTGGATCCCACTACCAGAGGCCGAGGTGGTTCGGAACCGGAAAAATTAAAGAATGGTATCTGCTCGCTATGGAACTATGTCTTTATAGTAGAGATAGTTCTAGTTATCTAGGGTTTTTAATTTGCTCTATCCATGCTCCAGCCTTTCATTGATTCATTCTTATCTTATTTTCTATTTGATTTTTGATTTTCATCACTATAATATCTATGTTGTCTATTGTGTCTTAGAAAACTAGGTGTGTTACTTGGTTGATGAATAAAAAAAAGAAATGTTGAATATGAATTTGTTCTCTATTAAAAAAAACAAAAAATATTAAACCCTTAACTAAAACCTAAACCCTAAACCTAAAACCTAAACCCTAAACCCTAAACTCTAAACCATTAAAACCCTAAACCCTAAATCCTAAACCCTAAACCCTAAACCCTAAAACCCTAAACCCTAAACCCTAAACCCTAAAACCTAAACCCTAAACCCTAAACCTTAGACTAATTACTCTAAAATCTATGCCTTAAAAAACCCTAAATCCTCAATCCTAAACTCTAAACCCTAACCATAAACCTTAAACCCTAAAAGCATAAACCCTAAAACCCTAAACCCTAAACCCTAAACCCTAACCCTAAACCCTAAACCCTTAACCCTAAACCCTAAACCTTAACCTAAAGTAAATAAATAAATAAAAAATAAATTTAAACTCTAGAACCTAATAACCATAAACCTAAACCTAAACCCTAAGAGTGGGTAGAACCTTGATGGCAGGAACATCACCATCAACTAAGCTCAGTCTAGATTTGGTGGTGGAGATGAAGGTGGAGGTGGTAGTTATCGCAGTTGTGGTGGGAGATCTAGAGGTGCTGGTGGATATGGAGGAGGTGGGATGATCGATGAAGGTTTTAGCCATGGTAGTTGTGAAGGGTGAGATCAGGGATATGATGGTAGATCCCACTACTAGAGGTCGGGTGGTCCCGGAAAACCGAGAAATAAGAATGGTCGATTCGACTTATGGAATTGTGTCTTTACAATAGAGTTGATTCTAGTTATCTAGGGTTTTTGACTTGCTCTATGCATGCCCATTTTTTATATATGTTGTCACTTGTGTCTTAGAAAACTTGGTGTGCTGCTTAGTTGTTGAATTCGAAAAGAAGAAATGTTGAATCTAAATTTGTTCTCTATTTAAAAAAAAACCAAAAACCCTAAACTCTAAACTAAAAATTGAACCCTAAACAAAAAACCTAAACACTAAACCCCGAATTCTAAATCTTAGAAACCCAAAACCCTAGAACCCTAAACCCTAAACCCTAATTCCTAAACCCTAAACCCCAAACCCTAAACCTAAACCTAAAGTAAGTACATAAATTAAAAAATGAACTTAGACATTAAAACCTAATAAACCTAAATTGAAACTTAAACCCTAAGAATGGGCTGAACCTTGACAGTAAGAACACCACCATCAACCATGCTCAGTCTTGATCTGGCAGTGGAGGTGAAGGAGGAGGCGGCGATTATAGCAATGGTGGTGGGGGATCTAGAGGTGCTGGTGGATATGGAGCTGGTGGTCGGAGTAGTGGTTGTTATGGAGGAGGGAGGAGTGATGGAGGTTGCATCCATGGTGATGGCAGAGGAGGAGATTATGATATGATGGTGGATCCTGCTACTCAAGAGGCTGAGTTGGTTCTAATGGGAACTAGAAAAATTGAAGAATGACCAATCCTATCTACTGCTTGTGGAACTATGTCTTTATAATAGAGATAGTTCTAGTTATCTAGGGTTTTTGATTTGCATGATTCAACCTTTCAATGATTCATTCTTATCTTATTTTCTATTTGATTTTTGATTTTCATCAATATTTTATCTATGTTGTCACATGTGTCTTAGAAAACTTGGTGTGTTACTTGGTTGATGAAATTAAAAAGAAGAAATGTTGAATCTAAATTTTTTCTCTATTAAAAAACAAACCAAAAACCCTAAACTCTAAACAAAAAACCTGAACACTAAACCTAAAACTTAAACCCTAAACCCAAAACTCAAAACCATAAAAACCCTAAACCCTAAACCCTAAACCCTAAACCCTAAACCATAAAACCTTAAACCCTAAACCCTAAACTCTAAAACCTAAACCCTAAACCCTAAACCCTAAACCTTAAACCATAAACCCTAAAGCCTACACCTTAAAAAACCTTAAATCCTAAACCCTAAGCTCTAAACTCTAACCCTAAACCCTAAATCCTAAAAGCATAAACCCTAGAACACTAAAACCTAAACCCTAAACCATAAACCCTAAACCCTAATCCCTAAGAAGTAACCCTAAACCCTAAACCCTAACCCTAAACTTAAACCTAAATTAAATAAATAAATAAAACTTAAATTCTAAAACCTAATAACCATAAACCTAAATCTAAACCCTAAGTGTTGGTAAAACCTTGATGGTAGGAACATCACCATCAACCAGGCTTAGTCTAGATATGGCGATGGAGGTGAAGGCAGAGGCGGCGGTTATCGTAGTGGTGGTGGGGGATCTAGAGGTGTTGGTGGTTATGGAGGTTGTGGTAGGAGCAGTGTTGGTTATGGAGTTTGGAGGGGCGATGAAGGTTTTAGCCATGGTAGTGGCGAAGGGTGAGATCAGGGATATGATGGTGGATCCCACTGCTCAAGAGGTCAGGGTGGTCCTAATGGAAATGAGAGAAATTGAAGAACGGTTGATCTGATCTACTTATGGAACTATGTCTTTACAGTAGAGTCAGTTCTAGTTATCTAGGGTTTTTGATTTGCTCTATGCATGCCCATTTTTTATCTATGTCATCACTTGTGTCTTAGAAAAGTTGGTTTGTTACTTTGTTGATGAAATTGAAAAGAAGAATGTTGAATCTGAATTTGTTCATTGTTAAAAAAAACTAAAAACCCTAAACTCTAAACTAAAAATTGAACCCTAAACTAATAACCTAAACCTTAAACCCTAGACTCTAAACCCTAAAAACCCAAAATTCTAGAACCCTAAACCCTAAACCCAAATTCCTAAACACTAAACCCTAAACCCTAAACCCTCAACCATATACCCTAAACCTAAAACCCTAAACCCTAAACTAACCCTAAACCCTAAACCCTGAAAAGCTAAAAACCTAAACCAAAGCTAAATAAAACTTAAAAATAAAATAAATAAAAAAAGCTAAGCCAAAATAAAATAAAAATATAAACTAAAACCTAAACCTAAACCTAAACCTAAACCCTAAATTTAGATAAACTCTAAACAAACCTATTCAAAAAGAAAGGCATTTTAGGATTAAATAAAATGAATCAAAATTCACACAACACACATTACTTCACTTCTTTCCCAACATATATAACATGCATATGGATGGACCCTAAGCATATCTATACATGCAAATGAGAGTAGTTAACACACTTATGATGCATGCTAAGTAATCCATTTAAGAAAATTTAGAAGTTGAATATGCATAATTTTTCTTAAGTAGAAAAGGTTTTCCTTATCGAAAATTTCACATACATACATGAAAGTAAGAAAGGCATAAGTGAGTATAGCGCCATTGTTAACCAGAGATGTAGCATACAAGACCAAATTAGGGCTACATAAAGCCTCGTAACCTCAGGGTTATCCAGACTAATATACCACTTTCCTTAAGTACAAACATGTATATAAAAGAAATGAAATAGAAAAGGAAAATGCAAAAGTTGTTTAATGGGTTCATTTTTGTTTATGCAATTTATGCATACAAGTATAGGCAACCCCTCTTAGTTGAGAGCATAAGGATGAATAGGGTAACAAATTAAGTAAGTGTTGGGTTCTTTTCAAATGAACCCAACTTCTTACTAACCCTTATTCAAAATTATACCAACATAAGAGAGAAGGGAAACCTATCCTAAATATTCTTTTATAATCCATCAAATGTAAGCTTATAATTAAACTATAAGTAGTACACTTTTAGTTTTAGTATTTGATTTATGTATTTTGAAAATAATTTAGATTTTAGTAGTGATAATAGGCACTCATATTTTACTTTAGCCAACACATGCACATTTGACATAAAGTAAACAATTTCATTTTAAAATTTGAAACATGAAATTATGAATGCCTGAAATCACATGGCATACAACTTAACATGTTGGGAAAGATCCAAAGTAATGAAAGCATGTAAACAAACTCACTTTACTTAAATCGTAAAGACTTTCTTATAGAATAAGAAAATTTAGAACAAATGAAAGTGAATTTCAAAATGATTTTTTTTGTTTAGTTTGATGTTTGATTTAATTTTGAAAAGGTGAGATGAGTTTGCTATTCCTAAGCCATTCCCACATATTTTTGATATTATAAACAACTAAATCCATTTTATGTGTTAATTAGGTTAAGGTATGAATTAAGTAGCTTAATTATCCCTTACCTACACCACCTTAGAAGGATTAACTAAATAATTATGAGCCAATGAGATGACATAAAACCCTTAAGGTATTTAAATTTTCAATGCACCTAATAATGAAAAGGCCTAATACAATTTGACTCACAGTTAAAAGTTAATTAAGCCAACGGGTTTAACTTAAGTACTTTTAAAACACCTTTTCACACATGTGAATTGGGTTTTAATTTCCTTAATTAAACTTAGGCTATTAAACATCTAAGCATCTACCCAAGGTAGATCAATTAAGTTCTAGAACTTTTTAAAATTTTTGAAAATTGATTAAATGGATAATTAATGAGTTAAACCTTAATTAAGAGGGGATTAAGGAAAGAAAAGGGGCTTTAGGGAATACTTAGGGGAAATGCCCCAAAATTATTCCATAAACCCCTTACTCATTGGATCTGACCTAAATCAAACCTAATCATACCTTAATTACCCTTAATTACATGAAAGGGGTAATTAGGGAATGAAATAGCAATTTTCCCAAGTATACTCTCAATAAATCTCAAGAAAATTAGGGGAGGCAGAGGTCATCCCCTAAAATGAACCCTAAAAATTTGAGATGAACTGATGACCTAATTAAGGGATAATTAGCTAATTAAGATTCCTAAAGAAACTCAAATTCAAAGAAATGACTAATTCAAAATCCATTGAAACCATTTTTGAAATATTCTAGATGAAATTATCTTTCCATAGAATTTTTCCTTTTATTTTTTTTGATTTTTCGATGAAGAGTTATGAATTTTGGAATTTCTATGGATTAATTAGGAATTAATTGGGCATTTAACTAATGCCTACTTGATCCTCCGCTCACGGAGCAACGTGTGGCAGTGGTGGTCAGCACGCTTTACACATGTCACACCATGAGGGTGTGACTTAAACTTCACATCCCAAATGGCGGTGGTTGTTCATGCACTAATATCCTTGGCTATCCGATCAAAGATCAGACGGCTAAGGATTAACCCGCAATTTTAAAAGGATAATGGATTTACTAAATGTGCTAAGTAATCTCAACCACCCATCTAAAATGTGCAGATGGACTACTGAGATGAGCCAAGTTCTTTTCTGAGGATCAATGGAGATCGTCCATGATCTAAGGTTAGATCTGAGATTGATCAAGCATGGAATCATACAAAAATCAACCCACACCATCTAAGCATAATTACCAACATATCCAATGGTTGATTTCTCATTCCATGAACATTTCTTTCACAAAGGACCAACACCTATCAAGCTAAGTGGTCAAAAAGTTTCATACCTCACCGGAGGTGATCACTATCAAGCTTTCGAGGTAGCTTTGGAGACGAAGCCCTGTTGAAATTCGAAGGCCTTGGGGTTGAGTGGATCAATGGGTAGACCAACACCACTTCACTTGGGCTTCTTCTTTGATCCAATTGAGCTCTTCCTTACTATGGGAACTTTAATCAGAGCTTGGGCAAGTTTGACTTGACCCTTTGATGGAGTGTACAAGAGAAATTGGATGGAGATTTAGTATGGAGGAAGTTGGCTAATGGATTGAGTTCCCCTATTTTTCAATGTACAAAATCAGAATTAGGGAATTCAAATCCTATCTAAGAAGCTTAGGAATGCTCTGAGGTGGTTGCTCTAGGTTCCTAGCCTCCAATCGATAGTGAGTGAATTGAAATTTCATTGAATTATGGGGAGTATATCTCCCCGTATGGCAATCAGATGGCTGAACCATCCTTTTCCATTTTGATCTAATTGATGAGATTGGAAAGGTTTTTTAGGTGGTTTTGAGTGTGCACATGGTCGGTTAGGCCAGAGGAAATGATTGCCAACTTCCCATGTGCTGAATTTGAGCTTAGGAGGGAATTTGAAAACTCAATTTTAAGCTAAGTGGTCGGGTTTGGTCTATGGACCAAATGGGCTGACCCAAAACCATTGGGTTGGGTGCATCACTCATCACTAAGTCCCCTTGAGCTATTAGGAAAGCCTCAAGTGATTGTGAAGAGTGTATGACCAAAATACCCATGGGTTAGGCCACATTTGTTCTATTTCCTAGGGTTAGGATGGTAATTTTACTATTTTTCCACTTTGACCATGTTAGGTATGTGGAGAAACTAGGTTTGGCCAAGTTTCATTGGATTTGGAATCCATATGATAAGTTTCAGCTCATGTTGACCCATTTAGGTTAAAATGGGTCAACTTGGGTCAAGTTGACCAATTGGTCAAATTGGGTCAAACCAAGGGTTTAAGTTGGTATGACCATTTGAAAATGTTTTGGTGGCTTTGGTTTGCTTCAATTTGCTATATATTTGGTTTTGGCTCATATGACTTTACTTAGGTCAAATGGGTCAAGTTGACCTATTTGACCCATTTGACCTATTTGAGGAAGGTCAAGCATTGGTTTAGGTTAGGTTAGTCATATGGAGTGGATTGGTATCTTTGTTTCCAATAAATTTGGGTTAAGTTCAATTTTGGCTCAACATGACTCCTTTAGGTCATGTTGGTCTAAGGTCAATTGGGCTAGGTTAGGTCTAGTTGGCCAATTGAAGCTTTGGTCAAGTTCAACAAGTGATTTGGAATGAACTTGACCCATTGGTTTGGATCAATTTAGCTTAGATCAAGTTTGACACATTTTGGCCCTTTAGGTCAAAATGGCTATTATCACTATTATCACTATTAAATCCAAATGTATTTTTCAAAAGCTTATAAATGAATAATAATATGTGTTATGATGGTAGTTATAAATATATAAGAAATGCATGTGCTTATAGCTTAAGTGTATGAATGTTGAGTTCTCTTTCCTCTATTCATGTGTTGATTTATATAAGATTGAATGGTAATTGATATATAATCTAAACATCCCAGAAACATGAGGCTTTAGCTAGCCCCAAGAATGTCATTTGATTACCCCACTTCCCTGGTTTAACTATGCAACGTACCTATTTGATTTCATTCTTATGTATTTCAACATTAGAATTTGGATAGAGCTTTAATTCATATATATAAATGATTCAATCAAAAAAAAAATACAATCTTTGCATTATTTTCTTTCCCTCATTTATCTATACATCCATGTGTGTCCAAGAAAAGCAAGTATATAGTCTGGACATCCCGAGAATGCAAGGCTTTAGTTAGCCCAAGGAGGTCAATTGATTACCTCACTTCCCTAGTTTAACAATGACACATACTTGCTTATATCTTTGTAGATGTAGATGTATATGTGATTAGTGAATGAAAATCCCATTTTACATTAAAATTGCATGCATTCATAATTGACTAAGTGGTTGAATTAATTAGCCATATGATTTGGAGCTTACTTCCTATGTTCATGTATTCGAATTTACATATGTTTGAATGCAAATTGGTATATAGTCTAGACATCCCGATAATACGAGACTTTAGCTAGCTCCGAGGCGATCATTTGATTACCTCACTTCCCTGGTTTAACAATGGCACATGCCTATTTAATTTCATGTGATGGAAAGGAATGACTTAATATATGTCATGTGGTAATAATTAAATTAAATTAATCTTAAGATTCCTTTCATTTTGAATAGGATTATTCAAAGTGAACCTAAACTTAGAATTAATTAAATCATTTAATAAGCCATTCAATAAAAAGAACTAAATCAAATTAATATATTTTAGAAAGTGACTTAAGGTAGGATGAAAGAGGGCAATCCTCTTTTCCTCTCTTTATAACACTTAGTAGCTAAGTGTAATAAAATGAAACAAAAAAATACAAATTAAAATTCTCAAATCAATTAAACTACTTCAAGTGAAATCAACCTTTCATGTTATATTGAATCCTTCTACATTTAGAAAATACAACACTAATGCCTAACAAGACTTACCACACAAGGCTTAATACACACATTAGAACTAAGTCACCACTTATAACTCTAAGTTAGGATAGTGTATGATGTGATGTATCTTTTGTTTTATGATGTATTATTTTAGATTGGATGTTAGGGTGTATGCTTCGTAGACTAGATGATAGGCCAATATTAGCCTAATCATGTTTTATACAAGAAATTATGCTTAAGGGATGCTTAAAATAAATGTGAATACACTTTTTGCAGGTTGCTTAAATCCTTAAGCATAATCCAAGTTAGGATAGGGGGCTTAGTTACCCATGTATAGGGTGCTAAGTGCAAATTATAAATACAACTGCTTGGGATTATATGTATATTTATCTAACCTCTATTTTCCAAGTGTAATTAGATTAACTTTTCTCACATAAATGTAATTTTTGTAGTAGGAATTAGATTAGTGCTATGGGAGATTAGGATGAGCAATGGCCAGAAGGGTTTGTCCTGGGGTGCCTTGTGATGCCTTTGAAGAAAGCACCATCCAAATCAAAGAAGGAACCAAATCAGAAATGGAGATATGAAGAAAGAAGACCCCCATAGAATTTAATACAATTATAACTACCCTTTCATATTCCAGGTTGTATAATTGTAGAGCTCGGCTACCCATCTTTCTCTCTTTGGGATGTATCCCGGTACCCAGTTGCACCGGCCTTTTATTCTTTTACGAAAGTTTATATAATTGTTTGATGTTATGTTTACATTATGCATTAGATGTCATGCTTGTCATAGTTTCTTAAATGATTGATGCTTTAATATGTGGCTTTGATACGATTAGGCTCTTAGGCTCTTAGGATAAAAGTAGCTTTTCTACACAACTAATCACTCATAACTAAATTTTAAATAACTCATAACTTTGTCATAAAGCCTAAGACATAAAAAAAATAATTAAAAGATTTAACAACCCCTTAACTATATGGTTGTATGTTTCACATCATGCATGCATATTCTTTCTCTTTGAACATGAAGGATCTCCATCCTTGCATGATAAAGGCTTGACTGTGAGGGCATCTCTTGTAGTGGAAAAACTTCTTCTAGCTGATTTTGACCCATAACCTATTTCATCATGCATTTAGGCATAAGAAATCCTAAAGCCTCTGTCAAAATGATCTGTCTAAAATGAAATAAAAGTTGAAAAATTTTGCATCTATAGATTAAGTCATATGCTCATACCACTCATGCTAGTCTCTTAGGGTGTGTTTAGGACTTTAGTCTCTTTCTAATTAAATAACTACCCTAGCTATCTAGCAATTCATAAGATCATACTACATGGTTTTAAAATTGTAGGAGGAGTTAGTTGTTGGCCACTCCAAGCAGTTATAAGCCCAGAAGTTAGACAATTTATTCTCTATTATGGAGGTAAACCCTTATGTCCATTTGTCACTTAGATTTAAGTCATGCTTTAGCTCACACCAAATCTCCCTAGATTTAGGATCTGAGGTAGCTATTTCATTCGGGCTACAAGCATAAATTCTCACCTCTTAGGCATTCTTATAACCTTGTGTTGGTGGATTATAAAGAATCTAATTAAATTTCATCTCAAAATATATAAATCTCCTTAACTTCAAAATTAAAAATCCCAGCCATATGATAGATTAGAATTCTCACTAGGCTTCCTAGTTTCATGAGAATTTCCAATTTATTTCATTTATATTCCATTAGTAAGTCTTTTCCGTGAACTTTTCCAATTGATTTTCAATATACAACAAATCTTTTGATAATATAACCTTGAAATCTTTGGAGATGATAATTGTCTACTTTAATCAAGAGTATTCTTAGGAAATTTTATTTTCTAAGATGTAATTAACTTTGGAGGCTTGCCTCCATAGGGAACTTAAGAACCTAGTTTAATATTAACCTTGCTTAATTTATCCATATAAAGTAAGGGAAAATTTTATGGTACATTCTAAGACACATCATACCTTAGGAGTCTTTATTATGTGATTAGGTCCATTGTAGGGTGATGCCTCTATCTTTTGAGATAGTATATCATACCTCAATGTTGTACCTGATCACCTCAAAAGTACCCCCATGATCTACATGGTGTACCCCATTTAATGATAAACACCACAAGGCACTCTCGCCTTGTTCATTGAATCCTCTCAACATCATCCTTTCTTTTAGGAGTTTGGAGATGTTGATCATCAAGTAGGCAAGGGTTCTTAGATTTATAATGTTGACTGATACACCTGGGTCAACCAGAACTCTAGATAGCCTATATCTGCCAACATCCATTGTAATGTAAAGAGGCAGTTGTGCTCGATCATCTCTAGGAGTAAGTCTTCATCGCTGAATGTAACTCTAAGATGTCCTTCGAGTGGCATGCCTCCTCTTTTCTTTAGTCAGTTTAAGCATATCTAGATCAAGTAAGGACTTGATTAGAGATTCTTCATCTCTTTGGATAAGACAAGGGCATCGTATATGCTTAACTTAGCTGGAAACTTTCTAAGGTGAGCTAGGACATTGTAATCAACTCTGGCTTGGTCCTCCACAACCATATCAATGGGTGGAGCATCACTATAGAGGGCTATCTCACTTGGAACCAATGACTTGCTTAACTTATCTTGAGGTGCTACAGAGGTAAAACATTTCAACTATATAAATTGACTTTAGTGACTTCTTGGAAGATGAGCATGTGGAAAGTTCTACCTTCTCATCGGGCATACCTACTTCTCTATGTGATCCTCAGTTGAGTTGACTCAAGTCAATCTCAAGAGGTAACGATTGATTTAGAGAAGGATAGTCGACTAGAAGAGGAAAGGATAGGAACTACTAGAGCTATTATTTTTATTTAGACATGGAGAGCATTCAATAGGAATAAAATCAAGAGTATCAGAAGTAGACAATATATAAGTAGAATCAACATTCTTCATTAATTTCTTTTTGGGTGGAGGTACATGATAAAAACCAAGTAAAGTAAGTAGAGTAAGGGATTTAGTGCCCTTATCTATAGATACAATGCTCTTGTCGGTAGAAGAGGAGCTAGAAAAAGTGGTGATAACTACAACGGTGGAGGGAGTACAAGACTCGAATGGTGGATACGCTACTGGACTATCTGAGCAAGTATGGTGAGCTGCTGCTACTGCTGGGCTATCACCCTCCCATAGTTGTCCTTTGCTACTAGAAAACCTTCCTTGGTGTTGGAGGTTTGAGCTACTTGAGCACACAGGAAAGCTTCTTGATCTTAGAAATGATCATCTTAAAGGTTCGGGATAGGGAGATATCCTAACTTTTTTGGCCTTAAAGGGATTGCAAGTATCCCCAAGGATTACTCTAACAGAACTAGATGGTTGTTCTAATAAGTATTCGTTTGGGATAACTATGGCTCTCAACTTGTAGCTACACTCAAGCTAGTCCTTAAAAGTGATACAATCCTCTAAGACATGGCCTAACATGTGGTGGTAGGGGAAATAGCTAGGATCATCATTCTTGCCCACTTCCTCCGACCTCTTAGGCTCTAATAATTGAAAGTTATATTTCTTTAAGAGATTCTTAAAGATTTCCCTAACTATCTCCCTCTTGAATGAATATGACTTATCCAATCTATCGACAAGAGTAGGTGGAAAGTAGCTACCTAGTGATGGATATGAATACCCCTCTTTGGGTAGGTTTGAGGGTGGAAATGGTCATTATGTGTGGCTGCGGTGGTAGTATGATGGCGAGGTGGTGGAAGGTGGCAAGGAGGGAGCATAGTCTCTCATACTAAATTACCCTTGCTTCCTCGTCCGACACAACTTTCCTTGGCTTCTTCTCAAATACCTTCTACGGCTTGGGCCTAAATGATTGGTCGGGAAAGGGTAACTATTTGGCTTCCTCTTGTAGGCTAGCTGCCTTATTGATTAATTTCTCGAATATTTTGATGGTAAAGCCCTTAAGCATGAAGGCAACCGGGCAATGGATATTCATGAGAAGAATCTCAATTGCATCTTTGTTGGATATTTGTCACATTTCATGCTCGATTGCCACCTAACAATGTAATCAACAAGGGACTCGTTGAGTTTCTATTTCTCTAGAGGTCGCTACAATCACCCTCTACTGAGCTCCAGCAAACCTCTTGATGAAGAGGTGCTCCAACTCAATAAAAGTCTTTACCAAACTGTTGGGCAGTTCGGCACACCAATCAAATGCAACACCTCATAGACTTCTAATGAAAAGGCAAAAGCGTAGTGCGTTGCTACAATTACAAGGTTCAAAGTGTCAATGTGTTATCGTGGGTTCCTATTGCCATCAAAGATCTTGAAGGATGGTGGCACAAAAAAATAAAATAAAACTAAATAAAACCTAAACTAAACTAAAAAAAAACCTAAACTAAAAAACCCTAAACTTAAAATAAACAAAATAAAATAAAGATAAACCTAAACTAAAATAAAGAAAACCTAAATTTAAAATAAACTAAACCTAAACCCTAAACTAAATAAAATAAAATAAACTAAAAATAAACATAAACCTAAACAAAAAAAACATAGAAAAAAAACCTAAAATAAAACCATAAAACCTAAAACCCAAAAAAAATAAAATTATTTTTCCAAACATGAACCTAAAATTAAAAAATAAAACCTAAACCTAAAAAAATAAAATAAATTTAAAACTAAACTAAAAAATAAACATAAACCTAAAAAATAAACTAAACTAAAAAAACCTAAACTAAAATAAATAAACTAAACTAAATAAATAAAAAAATAAACCTATATAAAAATAAAATAAAATAAACTAAAATAAATAAAATAAACTAAACCTAAACTCCTGGTTTTTATTTTTTTTTTTAAAAAACTAAACCCAACCATAGGACCTTAAATCCTATCATAAACTATAACACTAAACCCACAAAAACCCTAAACTAAACCATAATCCTCACTAAACCCTCCCTAAAAGCCTAAACCCTATAAAACCCTAAAACCCTAAACCTAAACCCTATCTTCCACACCCTAAAAAAACCTAAAGCCCTAAAGCCAGCAAAGTTAAACCCTGGCCAACTAAAAAATAAGATGGGTAAACTAAAAATAAACCTAAACCTAAACTAAAATAAAACTAAAATAAACCTAAAACCTAAACCTAAAAATAGATAAAACCAAACCTAAACCTAAGAATAAAAATAAACCTAAATTGAAAAATAAAATAAAAAATAAAATAAACTAAAAATAAACCTAAACTTAAATCTAAACTTAAAAATAAACAAAAATAAAAAACCTAAACTAAAATAAATAAACATAAAATAAATAAACTATACTAAATCAAAATAAAAATAAACCTAAATCAAAATAAAAAAGAAAATAAATAAAGTAAAATAAATAAAATAAACTAAATAAACCTAAACTTGATTAACTTAATTTAAATAAAAAATAAATATTAAAAAATAAAATCAATAAAAGAACCCAACCCTACCCAACTTTTAACCTAACAAACTCCAAACTCTAAATCCATACCACTACCACTAAACTACCTTAAAACCACAACCTAATCACTGACCTAAACCCCTTTAAACTACCTAAACCCTGATAAACACTAAAATAAACCTAAACACTAAACTAAATAACCACAGCCACAAATACTAACCCTAAACCATACTCTGAACCACAAACCAACCCTAAACTGACCCTATTTACCCAAAACCCAACCCTGCTAACTAAATCTAAAATGCTAAAACCACAACTGACCCTAATCATGAGCCTAAAACCTATAAACAAACTACCCTAAACCCACCCTAACTGAGCCACTGGGCCCTAAATCTTACCAAACCTAAACCTAAAAACTAAACCCTACCCTACCCTAAACCTAAAATAAAACTGAGCTAAACTATAAAATAAATAAAATGAAAACATAAACCTAAATAAAAAAAATTAAAATAAAATAAATGCTAAATTAAAACCTAAAAATATTTAAAATAAACGAAAATAAAAATAAAATAAACTAAACTAAGAAATAAAATAAACTAATAAAACCTAAATAAAATAAAAAAACTAATGTAAAATAAAATAAAATACATAAAATAAACATAAAATAAAATAAAATAAAACTAAATAAAACCTAAACCTAAAAATAAACCTAAAAGACCTAAAACAATTAAAATAAACTAAACCCTAAACTAAAAAAAAAACTAAAAATAAAAATAAAAAAATAAAATAAAATAAACCTAAACCTAAATTAAAATAAATAAAACCTAAACCTAAACTGAAAAATAAAACTTAAAAAAAAACCTAAAGTAAAAACCAAAAAATAAAATAAAAACCCAAACCTAAACCTAAAAATAAAAATAAAACCTAAACCTAAAAAATAAAATAAAAATAAAACTCAATTAAAAAATAAACAAAAGCCAAAACCTAAACCTAAACCTAACATTTAAACTAAAATAAAAAACTTAAAAGAAAATAAATAAACTAAACTAAATTAAAAAAAAATAAACATATATAAAAATAAAAAAATAAAAAAAAATAAAATAAATAAATAAATGAAGAAATGTTGAATCCGAATTTGTTCTCTATTAAAAAAAACCAAAATTCTAAACCTTAAACCTAAAACTAAACCCTAAACCCTAAACCTTAAACCCTAAACACCCTAAACCCTAAACCCTACACCCTCAACCCTAAACCCTAAACCCTAAACCCTAAACATCCCTAAACAAAGTAAACCCCCTACCTAAACCTAAAACCACACTAAACCATAAAATACTAAAATAAACCCTAAACTCAAAACCCTAAACCCTAAAAAGGTAAAAACCTAACCCTAAAGAAATTAAAACCTAAAAATAAAAAAATAAATAAAGCTAAACCAAATAAAATAAAATAAAACATAAAATAAAACTAAACAAAAGAAAATAAAATAAATAATGAAAAAATAATTAATAAAAACATAAATTAAATCAAAGTTAAAAGCCTAAATAAAATAAAACTAAACCTAAAATAATAAAACAACCTAAAATAAAGTAAAATAAACTAAAAAAACTAAATAAAAACCTAATAATAACCTAAAAATAAAATAAACCTAAAATATAAAACTAAAAAAAAAAAAAAAACATAACCTAAATAGATAAAAAAACCTAAACCTCACTAAAATAAACTAAACAAAATAAATACCTAAACCTAAACCTAAAATAAACAAACCAACCAAAACTAAATAAAATAAACTAAACTAACAATAAACCTAAACCTAAACTAAAAATAAAACCTAAAAATAAACCTAAAATAAAAACCTAAAACCTAAACCTAAGAAACAAAATAAAACCTAAAACCTAAGAAATAAAAATAAAATTGAGTCTAATAAAATAAAACTAAATAAAATAAACCTAAACCTAAACTTAAAAATAAACCTAACACCTAAACCTGGGTTTTGCTTAATTTTCTTAAAGAAACTTAAACTAAAACCCTACCACACTAAACCCCAAAATCTAAAATCTAAACTGCCGGGTTTGCTTAATTTAAATATAAACTAAACTAAAACCCTAAACTAAACCTAAATGCTAAACCCTAAACCTAAACCCTAAAAATAAAAATTAAAGAAAAAAACCCTAAAATACTATATACTACCACCACCTGCTAAACTCCTACCCACAAACCTCAAACTCAACCCTACTAAATCCTAAATCCTAAACCCTAAACCCTCTCACTGACCTCCCCACCTCACTCCCAATCCTACCTCTAACTGACCTAAACCAACCCGTGACCTCCACCCTCCCACTCCCTAAACTCTAACATAAAAACTCCTACATATCTAAACTAAAATAAACTAAATTAAATCTAAACTAAAATAATAAACTAAACTAAATAAAATACCTAAATAATAATAAATAAAATATAAATATAAAATTACCTACTTTTTCTTAATTTGAAAAAACCAAAAACTACTCTAACTAAAAGTGACAACCACTACTATAAACTATAACCCTACTCCTAAAACCTAAACTAAACTCACCCTAAACCTAAACATACCATACCCTGACCTAAACCTACTGCTCCCTAAAATAACACAACCCTACCCCAGACCCACCTCAAACCCACCTAAACACTAAACCCTAAACCTAAAAAACCTAGACTAAATGCAACTAAACCCTGACCCTGACCTCCATAATCCTAAACCTAAACCCTAAAACCCTAATCATAAAATCCTACCCTAAACCCAACCTAAACCAAATCCTAAAAAAACCAAAACCTAAAATAATAAACTCACTAAAAATAAATCTAAATCTAAAATAAACTAAAATAAATAAACCTAAAATAAATTAACTAAACTAAATAAAATAAAATGTGTAATAAAATAAAATAAACTAAATAAATAAAATAAACTATTAATAAAAACCTACTAACTGGTTTGGTTAATTTTAAAAAAACCTAAACCCTAAACCATAATAACCTAAACTAACCCTAAACCCTAAACTTAATCTAAACCTACAACCCTAAAACTTAAACCCTAAAACCACAACCCACCCACCCTAATCTTAAACCCTACACTGACCACAAACCTCTCTCTAAACCTAAAATAGCCAAACCCTAAACCCTAAACCTTAATCCCTAAACCTTAAAAACTTAAAAACATAAACCTAAACTAAATAAAACCTAAAAATAAAATAAATAGAAAAACCTAAACCAAAATAAAATTAAAAAATTTAAATTAAATAAAACCTAAACTAAACTTAAACCTAAAAATAAAATAAAATAAAAAATAGGAACTAAATTAAAATAAAATAAATAAAAACCTAAACTAAACTAAAAAATAAAATAAACAAAAAAATAAAAAACATAAATAAAATAAACCCAAACTAAAATGAAATTAAAATTAAATAAAAGCCTAAACCAAAAATATAAACCTAAAAATAAACAAAATAAATAAAAATAAAACCAAAAAAACTAAAAAAATCTAAATCAAAATTAAAAAATATAAAATAAACCTAAACCTAAACTAAAATAAACTAAACTAAATTAAATAAAACCTAAATCTAAACCTAAACCTAAATAAAAAAAATAAAACCTAAAAATAAACCTAAAATAAAATCCTAAAACCTAATCCTGAAAAAATAAAATAAAACCTAAACCTAAACCAAAAATAAAAATAAAATAAAAAAATAAATAAAAAAAACTAAATAAAATATTAAACCTAATCCAAATTTAAAAATAAACTAAAAAAAACCAAATAAATGAACCTAAAATAAATAATCTAATAAATAAAATAATAAAATAAATAAACTAAAATAAATAAAATAAATGGACTAAAATATACATAAACCTACCATTTTCTTAATTTAAATAAAAACCTAAATACCACAACCCTAAAATAAACCCTACCCTAAACAACTACAATGAAACTGACCCTACCACAAACCCACAACCCTAAACCCTACACACTCTACAGAAACTAAACTACCTTAAACTACACTAAACCCTAAACTAACCACAAACCTAAAACTTAAAACCTAAAACTAAACTAAATAAATAAAATAAAAAATTAATGAAAAACTTAGCCTAAATAAAATAAAATAAAACAAAAAAACTAAAACCTAAACTAAAAATAAAATAATATAAAAAAAAATAAAATAATAAAATAAAATAACTAGATTAAACTAAACCAAAAGGAAATAAACCTAGAAATAAAAAAAGCCTTAACAAATTAAACCTAAACATAATAAAATAAAATAAATGTAAAAATAAAATAAAATAAAAACTAAATAAAACCTACTAAAAAATAAACCTAAACCAAAACTAAAAAAACTAAACAAAAAAATAAATAAAATAAAATAAATCTAAACCTAAACTAAAATAAACAAAACTAAAATGAATAAAACCTAAACCTAAACCTAAATAAACTAAACCTAAACCCTAAACTAAATAAAATAAAATAAACTAAAAATAAACCTAAACTGAAAAGTAAAACCTAAAAATAAACCTAAAATAAAACTTAAAACCTAAACCTAAAAAAATAAAATAAAAAAACCTAAACCTAAATAAATAAAACCTAAACCCAAATAATAATAAAGTAAAACTTAAAACTAAAATTAAAATAAAAATAAAACTAAAATCAAAATAAACATAAACCTAAACTAAACCAAAAAAAAATGAATAAAATTAAATAAACATAAAATAAAATACTATACTAAATAAAAATAAAATAAACCTAAATAAAATATAAAATAAACTAAACAAACTAAATTATTAAACCTATCGGTTTACTTAATGTAAAAAAAACATAAACCCCCAAACCCTAAACCTAAACACTAAACCCTAAACCCAAAACTTAGGCTAAAACTTAAACCCTAAACCTTAAACCTGCAATACAAATACCAAATAAACCTAAACCATAACCCTAAAACCAAAAACATAAACTTAAACTAAATAAAATTGAAAAATAAAATTAATAAAAAAACCTAAACCAAATAAAATAAAATAAAATAAAACCTAGAATAAAACTAAATAAAATAAATCAAGAAATTAAAACTAAACCAAAATAAAATAAATAAAAACCTAAACTAAACTAAAAAAGAAAATAAACTTAAAAATAAAAAAAAAAACCTTAATAAAATTAAACCTAAACATAATAAAAATAAAATAAAATAAAAACTAAATAAAACTTAAACCTAAAAATTAACCTAAAATAAAACTTAAAATAAAAACTAAAAAAACATAAACCAAAATAAAAAAAAAATAAACTAAACTAAACTAAATAAACTAAACTAAAATAAATAAACCTAAAACCTAAACCCTAAACTAAATAAAATAAAATAAACTAAAAAATGAACCTAAATCTAAACTAAAAAAAAATTAAAGCTAAAAATAAACCTAAAATAAAACATAAAATCTAAACTTAAAATAAAATAAAATCCTAATCCTAAACCTAAATAAAACCTAAAACCCTAAACTATAATAAAAATAAAACTTAAAACTAAAAATAAAATAAAATAAAACTAAACTAAAAAAAATAAAATAAACTAAAAAAATAAAATAAAAATAAATAAACATAAAATAAATAAACTAAACTAAATAAAAATAAAAAATAAACCTAAATAAAAATATAAAATAAAATAAATTAACCTAAACCTGCCAGTTTACTTAATGTAAAAAAAACCCTGACCACTAAACACTAAACCCAAACCTAAAACCTAAACCCTAAAACCCTAAACCCTAAATCTAAATCATAAAACTAATCCAAACCCTACTAATAAATAACCTAAATAAAACCCACCTGACCCTACTCCACTCCTAACCACCCTACCTAAAACCCTAAACCTAACTAACCTACCACTATCCTACCCTAATCCTAACCCTAATCTGATGGACCTTCCCAACCTATAAACTAAACTAAACTAATAATAATAATAAATAATCAATAACTAATATAAACTAAAATAAGCTAACTAAATAATATAAACTATAATACCTACTAAAACTAATAAAACTAACTAATAATAATAACTAAACCTAATAAACTAACTAAAATAAACCCACAATAAATAAACTAAACTAACTAATAAAATAATAATAATAATAATAATAATAATAACTAATAACTAAAACTAATAATAATAATAAGAATAATAATAATAATAATAATAATAATAATAATAAACTAATAAAATAATAAAATAAACCCCTAAACTAATAAAACCAAACTAATAAAATGAAATATTAATTAAACTAAAAACTAAAATGAAACAAAACTAAAAACTTAAAACTCCTAAACTAATAAACTAAACTAAAACTGACCCAAAAAAACTAATAAAAACTAACTAAACTAAAAACTAATAAAATAAAACTAATAAAGTTTAAAACTAAAAATAAACCCAAAACTAATAACTAAACTAATAACTAAACTAGAAACCAAACCAAAACTAATAAAACTACCCCAAATTGAGGCTAAATAAAAACCAAAAACTAAAACTAAACTAAAATACACTAAACCATAATAACCCCAATAAACCAAAAAAACCACTAAACCTAAAAACAAATAAACCCCCAAAAAAACTAATAATTAAAGAAATAATAAGAATAATGATAAACTAAACTAAGAAACTTAAACCCTAAATAAACTAATAACTAACAAATAAACATAATAAAACTAGAACCTAATAATAATAACTAAACTAAACTAAGTAAATCTAAAAATAAATTAAAAAAATTAAAAATAAACTAAAATAAAATGAATAAAAACTTAAACTAAACTAAAAAATAAAATAAACATAAGAATAAAAAACCTAAATAAAATAAAAACGTAAAATAAAAATAAAATAAAACCTAAATCTAAAAATAAACCTAAAAATAAAATAAAAAATAAATACAAAATAAAACCTAAACTCTAAAAAAAAACCAAGCAAAAATAAAATAAAATAAACAAAAATAAACCTAAACTAAACTAAATAAATAAACCATGCCTAAAATAAACTAATAAAACTAAATAAAAAATAAATAAAAAAACCTAAACTTAAACTAAAATAAAACCTAAAATAAAACTAAAATAACTTAAAACCTACCTAAAAAAATAAAATGAAAACTTAAACCTAAACCTAAAATAAAATTAAAACCTAAACCTAATAATAAAATAAAAGAGAAAAAACACTAAAATACACACTAAACCTAAACCTAGAAAATAAACAAAATAAAACCTAAACTAAAATAAATAAACCTAAAACAAATAAACTAAACTAAATAAAAAAAACCTAAATAAAAAATAAAAAAATTTAAATAAATAAAAAATAAACTAAATATACTAAATCATCCAAACCCATGGGTTAATTTTAAAAGAAAACACTAAATCCTAAACCTACCCTCCCAAACCATCTAAACCCTAAACCTAAACTAAACATAAAATAAAAAAAAACTCAACTAAAATAAACTAAATAAACTATAAACCTAAAATAAATAAATTAAACTAAAATAAAATAAAATAAACCTAAATAATAATAAATAATAAGATAAACTAAATGAATAAAATTAAGTAAACTAAACTGGGTTTTCTTGTTTTAAAATAACCAAACCCTAGGCTCTTTACTGACCATAAACCCTAAAGTAACTAAAACCTACCTACACACTAAACTATAACCACCCTAAACCCTCCTGATCCTAGGCCTAAACCTAAACCTAAGACCTGACCCCAGACCCAAACCCAAACCCTAGGCACAACCACACAAACCCTAAACCTAAGGCTACCCTAAATCTAAAAAATAAAAGCTAAGGCTAGGCTAAAGGTAAAATAACTTAAAACCAAACCTAAAAATAAGATAAACTCGGCTAAATGACCTAACCTAAAAGAATTAAATAAAAAATTAACTACTAAATAAAAATAATATGCATGATTAAAATAAAGATAAACTAAAATAAATAAAATTAATCTACTAAATCTAAACCTACTGGTTTGCTTAATTTAAAACCCTGACCCTGATCCTAAACCCTGACCACACCTACCCTGGGCCCCTAAATCTGCTGACTCTACTCCAACTCCCTAAACCCAACCTGATCCACACCTAAACTTAAACCTAAACCAACTATAAAACTAAAAATAAAATAAATAAAAAACCTAAACTAAATAAAATTAAATATAAAACTAAACTAAACCTAAACCCTAATAAACTAAAATAAATAAAATAAATAAAACTAAATAAAATAAAATAAATAAAACCTAAAACAAAACTAAAATAAAATAAATCAAAAAATAAAAAACCTAAATATAATAAAAACTAAACAAAAAATAAAAAAATAAACCCAAACTAAAATTAAATTAAATCTAAATAAAAGCTTAAACCAAAAATATAAACCTAAAAATAAAACATAAAAATTAATAAAAGATAAAACCAAAACCTTAAACTAAAAGAAATCTAAATAAAAAAAAAACCTAAACCTAAACTAAAATAAACTAAAATAAATTTAATAAACCCTAAACCTAAACCTAAATAAAAAATTAAAACCTAAAAATAAACCTAAAATAAAAACCTAAAACCTAATCCTAAAAAAATAAAATTAAAACCTAAACTTAAACCAAAAATAAAAAATAAAACAAAACCTAAAAAATTAAATAAAAATAAAACTAGAGAAAAAAATAAACCTAAACCTAATCCCAAACCTAAAAAATAAACTAAAATAAAAAACAAAAATTAAAAAAAATGAACCTAAAATAAATAATCTAAGCTAAATAAAAAAAATAAACTTAAATAAAATTAAAATGAAAATAAACTAAAATAAATAAAAAATGAACTAAATAAACATAAACCTACCATTTGCAATTTAAAAAAAAATAAAAAAACAAAACCCTACTAACCCAAACCTAAACCTAAACCCTAAACACTAAAACAAACCCAACTTTAAACCAAGAACCTAAACCAAACCTGCATCCCTAAATTCCAGGCCAAAACCTAAAACCCATAACCCACAAAACCTAAATTCCTAAACTAAACTAAAATAAACTAAAATAAAATTAATAAAAAAATCTAATCCTAAATAAAATAAAATAAAATAAAAACCTAAAATAAAATTTAATCCTGAGAATAAAATAAATCAACAAATAAAAAATAAACCAAAATAAAATAAATAAAAATCTAAACTAAACTAAAAGAAAATAAACCTAAAATAAAAAAAATAAAATTAAACCTAAACATAAAAATAAAATAAAATAAAACTAAATAAAAAAGCCTAAAAATAAACCTAAAATAAAACTTAAACCCTAAACTAAAAAAAAACCTCCAAAATAAAACAAATAATAAACATAAACCTAAACTAAAATAAACTAAACTAAAATAAATAAAACCTAAACTTAAAATTAACAAAACCTAAACCCTAAACTAAATAAAATAAAATAAAATAAAAAAACCTAAACCTAAACTAAAGTAAAGCTAAAATAAACCTAAAATAAAAAATAAACCTAAAAAATAAAATAAAAAAATCTAATCCTAAACCTAAATAAAACCTAAACCCTACTAATAATAAAAATAAAACTTAAAAAAATAAAATAAAATAAAGTAATCTAAAAATAAACATAAACCTAAACCTAAACTAAAATAAACTAAAATAAATAAACATAAAATAAATAAACTAAATTAAATAAAAATAAAAAATAAACCTAAATAAAAATATAAAATAAAGTAAATAAAATAAATTAACCTAAACCTACCAGTTTAATAAATGTGGAAAAACTGGACCCTAAACCCTAAAACCCTAAATCTACCCAACCCTAAATCTTTGCATAAACTAATCACAAAAACTATAAACTAACCCTGATGATAACACTAACTGACCCTAAATCCTAGGCTGACCTAACCCTGCCCTCTGAGCCCTAAACCCTAAGACCCTGGACCCTAAACTGACCACTGACCCTACCAGATCCTGAGCCACTAAGACCATACCACCACTCCCAAACTATAATAAACTATTAATAAATAATAACTAGTAATAAATATACTAATATAACCTAACTAAAACAAATAACTATAATAATAAATAAGACTAATGAGCCTAAACTAAAATTAAACTAACTAAAATTAATACTAACCAATACTACTAAACCATAAACCCTAATATAAAAACTATAATAAAATATAATAATAACAATAATATTAAGCTAATAAAACTATCTAATAATAATAATAATAATAATAATAATAATAATAATAATAATAACTAATAAATAATAAATACTAAACTAAAATCAATAATAAATCATTAAACCAAATAATACTAAACTAAACTAAAATGAAAGCTAAAAAGACTAATAACTAAAATTAAAACTGAAAATCTAATAAAACTAACTAAACTAAAACTAATAATAAACTAATAAAATCCAAACTAAAATAACCCTAAACTAATAACTAAACTAATAACTAAAATAAATAACCAAAACTAATAAAACTGCCCCAAACTAAGACTAAATAAAAACCAAAAAATAAAACCAAACTAAAACACTAAACCATAATACCCCAATAAACCTAAAACACTAAACCTAAAAAACAAATAAACCCCAAAAATAATAATTAAAGAAATAATAATAATAATAATAATAAACTAAACTAATAAACCTAAACTCTAAATAAACTAATAACTAACAAATAAACATAATAATAGTGAGACGATAATAATAACTAAACTAAACTAACTAAATCTAAAAATAAAATAAAAATAAAATAAAAATAAACTAAAATAAAATGAATAAAAACTTAAACTAAACTAAAAAATAAAATAAACATAAGAATAAAAACCTAAATAAAAAAACTAAACTAAAATAAAAAAATAAATAAAAACTAAATCTAAAATAAACCTAAAATAAAACTAAAATAAATACAAAATGACCTAAACTCTAAACTAAAATAAATAAAACCTAAACTAAAAAATAAACTAGGCCTAAAACTAAATAAAACAAATAAACAAAATAAACTAAACTTAAACTAAAAAATAAAACCTAAAATAAACCTAAAATAAAACTTAAAACCTAAACCTAAAAAATAAACAAAACTTAAACCTAAACCTAAATAATAAAATAAAGAGAACTAAAAAATAAACCTACACCTAAACCTAAAAATAAACAAAATAAAAACCTAAACTAAAATAAATAAACCTAAATAAATAAACTAAACTAAATAAAAATAAAATAAACCTAAATAAAATAAATAAAATAAAATAAAAATAAACTAAATATACTAAATAATCCAAACATATAGTTTACTTAATTTAAAAACACTAAATCACTAAACCTAAACCCTAAACCATAAACCCTACCCTAAACCTGACCCTATACCTACCCTAAACCTTAAACCCTAATCCTAAACTCTAAATCTTAAACCCTAAACCCTAAACCACAACCCCAAATCCAAACCCCAACACTAAACCTAACCAAAGTAACTAAATAAATTAAAAAATAAACCTAAACCCTAAAATTTAATAAACCTAAACCTAAACCTAAACCCTAAAACATAATTAACCTAAACCTAAACTGAAACCCTAAGAATGGGCAGAACCATGACGAAAGGAACATCACCATCAACCAGGCTCAATCTAGATCTGGTGGTGGAGGCATGGTTATCACAGTGGTGGTGGGGGATCTGGAGGTGCTGGTGTATATGGAGGTGGTGTCTTGAGGCGATTGATTCTGAGGCGGGAGGAGGAGAGAGATGAAGGCTACAACCATGGTGGTGGCGGAGGGAGAGATCGAGGATATGATGGTCAATCCCAGTACTCGAGAGGTCGGGGTGGTTTTGATGGGAACTGGAGAAATTGAAGAATGGTCGATCTGATCTGCTGCATATGGAATTTTGTCTTTACATTAGAGATGGTTCTAATTATTTAGGGGTTTTAATTTGTTCTATGCGTGCTCATTTTTGATCTATGTCGTCACTTATGTCTAAGAAAACTTGCTGTGTTACTTGGTTGATGAAATTGACAAGAAGAAATGTTGAATCTGAATTTGTTCTCTATTAAAAAAATAAACCAAAAACCCTAAACTTTAAACTAAAATGTGAACCCTAAACTTAAAAAAACCTAAACCTAAAATAAAAATAAAATAAACCTAAACCTAACATAAACTAAACTAAAATAAATAAAACCAAAACTTAAACCTATAATAAACCAAACCTAAACCTAAACCTAATCCTAAACTAAATAAAATAAACTAAACTAATAATAAACCTAAACCTCAACTAAAAAATAAAACCTAAAAATAAATATAAAATAAAAACCTAAAACTTAAACCTAAAAAAATAAAATAAAAACCTGAATCTAAACTTAAAAATAAAAAATAAAATAAAATTATAACTAAACTACAAAATAAACATAAAATAAAACCTAAAAAATTTACGAAAATAAAAAACCTAAAATAAAATAAATAAACCTAAAATAAATAAACTAAAATAAATATAGATAAATAATAAACCTAATTAAAAATAAATGATAAAATAAACTCAAATAAATAAAAAATAAACTAAGTAAACTAAATAAATCTAAACCTATCGATTTACTTAATTAATAAAAAACCCTAAACTCTAAACCTACAACACTAAACCTACAACCCTAAACCTTAAACCCAAAACTTTAAACCCTAAAAAACCTTAAACCCTAAACTCTAAACCTCAACCCTAAACCTTAAACCCTAACCCTAAACCCTAAACCCTAAAAGCATAAACCTTAAAATCCTAAACCCTAAACATTAAACCCTAAACCCTAAATCCTAAAAATGTAAAAATCAAAATGTAAGCTAAATAAAACCTAAAAATAAAATAAATTACAAAACTTAAGCTAAAATAAAGATATATAATAAAATAAAAACCTAATACCTAAACCTAAACCTAAACCATAAAATAAAATAAAATAAAAAATCAAATGTAGACTAATATAAAATAAATAAAAACCTAAACTAAACTAAAAAAAATAAAATAAACCTAAAATTAAAACTTAAATAAAATAAAAACTAAATGTAAAATAGAAATAAAATAAACCAAAAATTAAATAAAATAAAAACTAAATAAAAACTTAAACCTAAAAATAAAACCTATAAAATAAATAAAAAATAAAACTTATACCCTAAACTAAAAAAAAAACTTAAACCTAAAATAAAAATAAATAAAATAAAATAAAATAAACCTAAACCTAAACTAGAATAAACTAAACTAAAATAAATAAACTAAACCTAAACCTAAAATAAACTAAACCTAAACCTAAACCTAAACTAAATAAAATAAAATAAACTAAAAGTAAACCTAACCCTAAAGTAAAAATAAAATAAAAATAAACCTAAAATTAAACCATAAAACCTAAACTTAAAAAAATAAAATGAAAGCCTAAGCCTAAACCTAAAAATAAAAAAAAACCTAAACCTAAAAAATAAAATAAAAATAAAATTCAGCTAAAAAATAAACTTAAACTTAAACCTAAACCTAAAAAAACTAAAATAAAAACCTAAACTAAATTAAATACACCTAAAATAAATAAACTAAACTAAATAAAAGTAAAAAATAAACCTAAATGAAAATATAAAATAAAATAAACTAAAATAAATAAAAAAGAAATTAAATAAACCTGAACCTACCAGTTTGATTAATTTAAAAAAAAAACCTAAACTGTAAATCCTAAACCATAAGCCCTAAACCCTAAACCCCAAATCTAAAAACTAACCCTAAGCCTTATACCTAAACCACAAAAAATCTAAACCACAAAAACTCTAAAACTAAACCCTAAACCCTAAAACCTAAAGTAAAACCCTAAAACCAAACCCTAAACCCTAAACCTAATCCTAAAACTAAATAAATTAAAGTAAGCCTAAATCCTAAAACCTAATAAATAGCGTAAGAATGGGCAGAACCTTGATGTTAGGAACATCACCGACAACCAGGCTAAGTCTAGATCTGGCACTGGAGGCGAAGGCAGAGGTAGTGGTTATCATAGTGGTGGTGGGGATCTAGAGGTGCTGGTGGATATGATGGTGGTTGTCAGTGTAGTGGTGGTTATAGAGGCGGGAGGAGCGATAGAAGTTATAACCATGGTGGTGATGGAGGCAGAAATTGGTGATATGATGGTGGATCCCGGTACTCCAGAGGTCGGGGTGGTTCTGATGGGAATTGGCAAAAATGAAGAACGACCGATCCGATCTGCTGCTTATGGAACACTATCTTTACAGTAGAGATGATTCTAGTTATCTAGCATTTTTTATTTGCTCTAGGCATGCTCATTTTTTATCTATGTCATTGGTTGTTTCTTTAAAAACTTGGTGTGTTGCTAGGTTGATGAAATCAAGAAGAAGAAATGTTCAATCTAAATTTATTCTCTGTTAAAAAAAATCAAAAATCATAAACCCTAAACTAAAACCTAAAACTTAGACCTATAACCTAAACCCTAAATCCTCAAAACTGAAAACCCTAAACCATAAACCCTAAACCCTAAACTAAAAACTAAAATAGTAAATTTATTCTCTATTAAGAGAACTATTCCTACCCTTGCCTTTCCTGGAATAGTAGATTATAGTTCTTCTCATCTTTGAGAGGAAGCCACAGCATCAAAGTACATCTCCCAGAGGTGAATGCTAGTATCCCCTATGTTCATGATTTGTTCATCGGGAAGATCATCATTAAGTGGAGAGTTAGTAGGATGTGGTTGTGCTACTAAGAAATTCGCCAGCGCTTGTCCTTTCACAGCATGGAGGGGTAAAAAGTTAATGTCAAACTACAAGAGGATGATGGACCATCGTGCCAACCGTCTGAATAGCTATAGTCATGTCATTAGATAATACAGTGGATTGATCCTAGAAATTTAGTTCACCTTATGAGAAAGCATGTAGTGTTGTAGCTTTTGGGATGCAAAGATTAATGTTAGGCAATGATTTTCAATGGGTGGATAATTAGCCTTAGTAGGGATTAGATGATGGCTGAGGTAGTAGAGTGTGTTTTTATTCCCTTCATCATTTGCTTGGGCTAACAATGCACCAAGGGAGTCATCTAATGTAGTAGCGTAAGGTATGAGCAGCTTGCCCGGGATAGGGGCTACTAGAACTAGTGGTGTCATCAGGTAATGCATGATGTCTTCTAAGGCATGCTCACACCTATGATCCCACTTGAACTTGGAATCCATTTTGATAAGTGCTAGGAATGGCTGACATCTTCTAGATAAGTTGGATATAAAGCATCTTAGATACGCCAAACGCCCTTGGAATGATCTGAGTTGAGTTAAACTTTTAGGGGGTGGCATTTTTAATATCACCTTGATATTCTCTAGATCGATTTTGATTCCCTAGTGTTTGATAACTAACCCAAGGAATTTCCCTGAAGCTACTCTGAATGCACACTTAAAGGGGTTCATTTTGAGGTTAAATTATCTTAACTATTTGAAAACTACTCTCAAGTCAAAGAATTGGTCTTGCTTTTCTCTACTTTTAAGCACGAGATCATCAACATAGCACTCAACTTGATGATGAATGAGTTCATCGAAGATTCAAGTCATAGCCCATTGGTATGTAGCACCGGTATTTTTAAGGCTGAATGGCATGACCTTATAGTAATAGATTATGATCAGGGTTCTAAAACTAGTGCTTCTTTCATCTTTAGGGGCCATATTAATTTGGTTATATCCAGATGAGTCATCCATAAAAGAGAAGACTGCATGAGATGAGATAGCGTCTACCATCAGCTCCGAGATTGGTAGTGGAAATTCATCTTTTGGACATGCCTAACCATATAAGACTCATCCTATGAACTATATTCAAATTTTATATGGATAGTAGGTGAATTCGTGGTAGTTGGGACATATCTTTTATTTGGTGGCCAATGAGTAGGTTTTTCACCCCTAGGACTGCCTCTGAACTGGCCTCTTCCTCTGCCTGGTGGAGGTCAGGTCGTCTTATCCATATCTTTGAATGATGTAATGAATTGTGGGTGGAAACTAATGTTAGGCTCCACTTCCTCCTCCAAGTCTATTTTTGCTTCATTTTATTTTCTTTTCATTTTCTCTTTTCTTTTATTTTTATTTTTATCTTTCTTTTTATTTTTATTTTGTTTTTTTGGTTTTAAACTTTGGCCAAGTTCGAGAGAATAGACTTCTCGATTTTGAGGGAGGTAGTAACCTGCATCCTCATATATGCCAACCTTGTGAATTGTAAATGGCTTGAGATCTCCTTTGACACCGTAGATGATCCCATCTCTCACAAACTTCATACACTGATGTAGAGAGAATGGAACTATGTTGTTCTCATGTATCCATGGTCTCCCAAGGAAAGAATTGAATGATGTATCCAAGTCTATAATGTGAAACTTGGCTTGGTCTTCCATCTATCTCCAGAACACAGAGCCTACAGAACTCACTTTTGGAGTGCGGATTCAATCTTCCCATCTTAGACTTAGGATTCTTCTATACACTAGGACTTCCCTAGTCATAAGACACTTCAAACAATTTGGTAAACACTTAACCTAAGCCTAAAGACTTAGAAGGGTTAATCATATGATTAGGTTATGCCTTAGGGATTAGGATAATCCACGTCTTACCAAATCCAATCCATGTTCACCTTCTAAAACCAAACCTCAAGTTTAATTTAAACATCAAATTAAAATCCTAATCCAACCCAAATTCTAAAACCAAATGATTGAAGCTGATCAAATCCAAACTTGAAACCTTTCTTATTTTATCCAGGACTTAGCCAAATCTTAATCCAAATTAATCCAGAATTAATTGATTTTCTCATAATCAATTTATATCTTTCATCTTCCTAAATATCAAATCTACATTCCAATGATCAAAATTAAATCAAAATAAATCAAATTAAATCAAACCCCTTCCTAAGCCATATGTCCTATCCCATGGACTTAGCCAAACCTTAATCCAAATCAAGTCAAAATTAATTGATTTTCTGACAAATCAATCATATTTTCAATCATCTTCACAAATTTAAATGAAATATACATTTAAATCATAAAAAAATCAAACCAAATCAAAATCCAAACCTAAGCCACACTCCATGGACTTAACCAAATTCCTTCATTCCAAAACCCAAATTCAATTGATTTTCTCATGAATCAATACCTTCAATCATATTCACAAATACAAATGAAATCTACAATCATTAAGCCAAAAAATCAACCCAAGTCAAACCCAACTTAACCCTTTTGACTTGAAATGTTGAATGAACCAAAACCCATTTGAACCCAAGCCAATTGCATTGAATTTATATACCAATACCAAATCCATATATAAACTCAACTTAATGAAACTCAAGAAAAAATTAAGCTAACTAAACCCAAATGGTCCACATGGCCCAAAGTGGACAATTTGACCTATTTGACCCATGTTCTAATCCTGCCCAAATTGGATTGAACCATGCCGATCAAAACCTCCTATCATGATTGTTGATCACCCTAGGTTGATCAATTATCACAAATTGGGTCAAATCAAGTCAACTTGGTCATTTGACCAACTCAACCCTTAACTATGAATTGCCTTCAAATTGCAGAACCAATGATTCATACCAAATCAAAATCAATTTTTGAATATGACTTGACCTTCAATTGAGTCAAACCAAACCCAATTGGCCTTCTTGACCCAAATTGACCCAAATTGGCCTAAAAGACCAAATTGGGTCAAATTAAAATATAAACCAAACTGATTGCAACCAATGACTCAAGTTCATTCCAAATCGATTGTTCAACTTGACCAAAGCCATGATTGGACCCAATTGAACCCAATTGACCTACTTTGCCCAAATTGACCTAAAGGGTCAAGTTGCCCTAAATCAAAACTAAATCCAAATTAATTGAAACCAAAGACTACAATCATCTTCAATTGGTCAACTAAACCCAAACCAACACCCAACCCAAGCTATTTTTGGCCAAATTGGTCAACAACTTATTTGACCCAAATGAATTTAAATGAGCCAAAATCAAATCTAAACAAACTAAAAACCAATTAAACCAAAATATCAAAAATAATCATATGAACTTAGCCCAACCCTTAGTTTGACCAAAATTGACCAATTGGTCAACTTGACCTAACCTAACACAATTTGACTTAAATGAGTCAGATTGAGCCAAACCTAACCGAATCAACTCCAATTGACTTGAAATTTGGGCTAACCCACTTTTGGCTAATTTTAAATCTGCCTAAATAAAATCTAATGCCAAATGATCATTCTACCCTTAGGTCAAGGGCATCACATTAGACAAATCACTCATCTAAGTGGTCATTTCCATTCCTTTGCCACTTAGTACTCTCCCAATGGTCCACTAGCTAGGACACTACCTACGAGGGGTGGTTGGGTCGGCCATAACCCATGGGAGGTTAAATCACCTCACCCTCCCATTGGAGCATTTGAAACCCATAGGACACCCATGATAACTCCTTGGTTGCCACCTCCACACCTTCAACCAACCAAGTTGGGCCAACTCACCTCCTCCCTGAGATGGCTAGATGGCTACTAGAAGTCAAACTTGATCTCACCGTCTGATCAAGATGAAGGGGGGTATACAGCCCCTCGTTTCCATTGAAAGACACACAAAAGTCATTCTACAGAGCTTTAGCTACCCAAGATGAGCTGCTAGAGCCATTCCCTAAGCTCCCAAGTTTGTTCCTCGATCAAAAAATGCCATTACCGTCTGTCCTGAAATAAGACACTCCCATTTATGACCTAGCTTCCCCATTTCCCCATCAAACTAAAATTAACTTTGCACGCACCTTCCCTAGGCCTCATCAAGAAAGAATGAATTATCTCCCAAGCATCCAGAGGACTGAAGGTGGGACTTCGATCAATGTCATGTTCCAAATCATCGATTCATGGCATTCTAAGTGAACGTCAAGGAATTGATCCAATTATTGCTCAACAGGGCTTCATATCCACTAGGTGAAGCTTCCTCAATCATTGGAGCCATCGATCTTGAGCTGTGGTGAGGTATTCTTCCAAAATCGATCCTTAGGAAAAAATGGGTTGGAGCTTTTAGAAGAAAACTTGCATCTTGTGTGTGATGGATCCCTCGGATAATGTAATGAAGGTGTGGGATCCATTTGGAGTTGATCCGAGCTCAAGTGAGCAATAGCAGCCGGAATCCATTCTCCCTCACTCTCATGATGTTAGATCATGCACCGTCCATTCCATGTGATCAAAATGGATGATCATGATTAGATCCGCTAGATCGATTTGATTTAATCCTATTAAGTTATGGAATTAATCATAGACATCCGATCTTAGATAAGATGATGAACGAGAAAAGACATTCGCCGCTGCCATGTAAGCACTAAGTCAGATAAGTTTTAAGTAGCCAATCCCACAGTGCCACGTGAAAAGCACGCTGAGTCAGCGTGCCATGTGGCGCCAATAGGATTAAACCTTAATTAGGCTTAATTAATCATTTTAATGATTGAAACTTCTAAAACTCATAAAAAATCATAGAGGAATAAAAAAATGTAAATAAATACTCATTTTAATGATATTTCAGATGAGAATTAATTAAAAATGATCTTAACTAATTTTGAACACTAATTAAGGTTTAATTATAAAATTAATTTGGTTAATTACTTGAGCAATTAATCCTAAATTTTGTGGGTTAATTTAATGGGATGGCCTCTACCTCCAATGATATTCTTGGGATTGATTGCTCACTTAATTAGAAAAATTGACTAATTAAACCTTAACTACTCTTTTAAGTTACTTGATGATTAATTAATCCCATGAAGAGTAATAAATTAGTTAATTAAGTTTATTAATCAGCTAGTGAACTAAGGAATAGGGTTGGGACCCCTTTCCTATGTTCATTTCACCTTTTTTGAAAATGAAATTAATTAAGATTTAACTAATTATTTAAGTCACTTAATTAAATTGAAATCATAATCACATCGGACCTTAATTAATTAAATCATGGGGTAGATTTTTAGGTGTTTAATAACCTAAAGGAGTTTAATGAAATTATGGTTAGTCCATGTGTGGGAAAACCATAAGAGTACCATAATTAAGTCCAGTCTAATTAACTATTAATCATGAGCCAATTGCATTAGATCCCTTTTATTTCCTAGGATCATTGCAAGCTTATTTTCCATGCATATCATGTTGGCTCATAATTATTTAGTTAATTACTTTAAGGTGACATAGGTAAGGGTAATTAATTCATCTAGTTAATGGTTCAACTTAACTAACTCATAAAATCAACTTAATTACATTTTCTTAAATTAAATCAAATCACTAATGTGGGAATGGGTTTAAATCAATAAATGATGATTTCTCTTCTCCTCTTTAAATCAAATCAAATCCAAAACTTAATTAATAAAGAAGCTTTGGTTTTCTTTAAATAATCTCATTTGATTTGATAGTCCTTAAGAACAAGTTTGATCGAATGAATCACATGCTTATATTTGATTGTCTTCTTTCAAATCATGTTAAATTTGGTATGTCATTTTAATTCATGCATTCATCTTTCAAAATCAAGTATAATAAAATGGATTTCATTTATGTAAGCTTGCATGTGTCGATTTAATTTAATATATGCATGGCTATTATCACCTAGTAGCTAAGTGTAATCAAATGAAATAAAAGAAAATACAAATTAAAATTCACAAATTAATTAAACTACTTCAAGAGAAATCAACCATTCATGTCAAATTAAATCCTTCGACACTTAGAAAATACAACACTAATGCCTAACAAGACTTACCACACAAGCCTTCCTTAATACAGTCACCACTTATGAAGTCACCACTTAATTCTGATATATAGTGATGTATATTTTGTTTTATGATGTATTATTTTGATTGGATGTTAGGGTGTATGCTTGTGATGATGATTAGCATATTAGCATGTGTTTCTATAAGGGATTATGTTTAAGGGATGCTTAAAAATAAATGTGAATGCACATTTTACAGGTTGCTTAAATCCTTAAGCATAATCCAAGTTATGATAGGTGGGCTTAGTTACCCATGTGTAGAGTGCTAAGTCTAAATTATAAATACAACTGCTTGAGATTATATGTATATTTAGCTAACCTCTATTTTTCAGGTGTAGTTAGAATTACTTTTCCCACATAAATGTAATTTTTATAGTAGGAATTAGGATTAGTGTTATGGGAGATTAGGATGAGCAGTGACCAGAAGGCTTTGTCTTGGGGTGCCCTGTGATGCCTTTGAAGTAAGCACCATCAAAATCAAAGAAGGAACCAAATCAAAAATGGAGATATGAAGAAAGAAGACCCCCTTAGCATTTAATTCAATTATAATTATCCTTTCATATTCTAAGTTGTATAATTATAGAGCTCGGCTACCCATCTTTTCTCTCTTTGGGTTTTATGCATACCCGGCCTTGACCTTTTATTCTTTTATGATAGTTTATATAATTGTTTGATGTTATGTTTACATTGTGCATTAGATGGCATGCTTTTCATAGTTTCTTAAATGATTGATGCTTTAATATGTTTCTTGGATACAATTAGGCTCTTAGGATAAAAGTAACTTTTTTATCGAACTAATCACTAATAACTAAATTTTAAACAACTAATAAGTTCATCGTAAAGCCTAAGACATAAATAAGATAATTAAAATCTTTAACAACCCCTTAACTATCTGTATTGTGTTTCATCATGCATGCAAATTCTTTCTCTCTTGAACATAAAGGATCTCCATCCTTGCGATAAAGGAATGCTTGACACTGTGAGGGCATCCCTTGTGGTGGAGAACACCTTCATCTAATTGATTTGACCCATAACCTATTTCATCATGAATTTAGGCATAAGAAATCCTAAAGCCTCTATCAAAATAATGTGTCTAAAATGAAATAAAATTTGAAAAGATTTTGCATCTATAGATTAAGTCATATGCACATACCACTCAAGCTCTAGTCTCTTAAGGAGTATGTTTAGGACCTTAGTCTATTTCTAATTAAATAACTACCCTAGCTATCTTATAATTCCTAAGACTGGACTACATGATTTTAAAATCATATGAGGAGTTAACTAGCGGCCACTCTAGGTGGTTATAAGTCCAGAAGTTAGACAATTTATTCTATCTTATGGAGGTAAACCCTTACGTCCACTTGCCACTTAGATTTAGGTCATGCTTTAGCTCATACTAAAGCTCCCTAGATTTAGGATCTGAGGTAGCTATTTCCTTTGGGCTATGAGCATAAACCCTCACCTCTTAAGCATTCCCTCAATCTTGTGTTAGTGAATTTTAAGCCCTAGTAATCTAATTAAATTTCAACTCAAAACATATAAATCTCCTCAACTTCAAAATTATAAAGCCCAACTATAGGATATATTGGAATGCCCACTAGACTTCCTAGTATCATGAGAATTTCCTACTTGTTTCATTTGGATTCCAAAAATAAGTCTTCTCCTTGAACTTCCCCGATTGATTTTCCAAATACAAAAAATCCTTTGATAATCTAACCTCAAAATCTTTGGAGATGATAATGGTCTACTTTAATCAAGAGTATTCTTAAGAAATTTCATTTTCTATGATGTAATTAACTATGGAGGCTTACCTCCATAGGGAACTTAAGAACTTAGTTTAATATAAACCCTACATTATTCATCCATGTAAAGTAGGGGAAAAATCTCAAGTACATTCGAAGACTCATCGTGCCTTAGTAGTCTTTATTATGTGATTAGGTCTATTGTGGGGTGATGCCTTTATCTTTCGAGATAGTACATCATACCACAATGTTGTACCTTATCACCTAAAAAAGTAACCCTCCCCCACATACATCCAAAAATAAACACCACAAGGCCCACTCACCTTGTTCATTGAATGCTCTCAACATCATCCTTTCTTTTTGGAGTTCGGAGATGTCGATCCTCAAGTAGGCAAGGGTTCTTCAACTCATAATGTTGACTAATACACTTTGGTCAACCAAAACTCTTAATAGCCAATATCTCCCAACATCCATTGTAATGTAAAGAGGCAATTGTGCTTGGTCATCCCTAGGAGTAAGTCTTCATCGCTATATGTAACTAAATAAAAACCTAAACCTAAAAAATAAACCTAAAAATAAAACTTAAAAATAAATAAAAAATAAAACCTAAACCCTAAACTAAAAAAAATCCTAGACCTAAACTAAAAATAAAATAAACAAGATGACATAAACCTAAACCTAAACTAAAATAAATAAAGCATAAACGTAAACCTAAAATAAACTAAACTTAAACTCTAATCTAAATAAAATAAAATAAACTAAAAATTAATCTAAACTAAAATAAAAAAATAAAACCTAAAAATAAACTTAAAATAAAAACCTAAAACATAAACCTAAAAAAATAAAATAGGGTTAGGGTTTAGGTTTTGGGGTTTAGTGTTTAGGGTTTAGGGTTTAAGTTTTAGGGTTTAGGGTTTAGGGTTTTAGTGTTTATGATTTAAGGGTTTAGGGTTTAGGGTTTAGGTTTTTTAGGGTTTAGGGTTTAGGGTTTAGGTTATAGGTTTAAGGTTTAGGGTTTAGGGTTTAGGATTTAGGGTTTATGGTTTTGGGTTTGGGTTTAGGAATTTATGGTTTAGGGTTTAGGGTTGTAGGTTTATGGTTTAGGATTTAAGGTTAGTTTTAGGTTTAGGGTTTAGGATTTAGGGTTAAGGATTTAGGGTTTAGTGTTTTGGGTTTAGGGGTTTTCTTTTAAATTTAAGTAAACCTTTAGGTTTAGATTTATTTTATATTTATTTAGGTTTTTTTATTTTTTATTTTTCTTTAGTTTAGTTTATTTATTTTAGGTTTATTTTTTTAAGTTTAGTTTTTTTTTTAAATTAGTTTATTTTTGAAGTTTAGGTTTATGTTTATGTTTATTTTTTAGTGTAGTTTTATTTTTATTTTATTTTCTAGGTTGAGGTTTTATTTTCTATTTTTAAGTTTAGGTATAGGTTTTTTTTATTTGTTTAGGTTTCTTTTTAGGTTTATTTTTATGTTTTATTTTTTTTGTTTAGGTTTAGGTTTACTTTTAATTTATTTTATTTTATTTAGTTTTGGATTTAAGAATAGTTTATTTTAAATTTAGGTTAAGGTTTTATTTATTTTAGTTTAGTTTATTTTAGTTTATGTTTAGGTTTATTTTATTTAGTTTATTTTATTTGTATTTAAGGTTTACTTTTTATTTGTAGTTTAGGTTTGGGTTTTATTTTTTATTATTTCTAGGTTTTACGTTTAGGTTTATTTTTTAGTTTTAAGTTTTTATTTAGTTTTTATTTTATTTTATTTTAGGTTTATTTTATTAATATTTTTGTTTAGTTTTCTTTTAGGTTGTTTATTCTTAGGTTTATTTTATTTTTTAGTGTAGTTTAGGTTTTTCTTTATTTTATTTTAGTTTTTTAAATTATTTTATTTTATTTTTTTAAGTTTTATTTATTTTATATTTAAGTTTTTAGGTTTTTAGGGTTTAAGTTTTTGGGTTTAGGATTTTAGTGTTTAGGGTCTTTGGATTTAGGGTTTAGGGTTTAGGGTTTGGGGTTTAGGATTTATTATTTAGGCTTTAGGGTTTAGAGTTTTTAGGGTTTATAGTTTAGGTTTTAGGGCTTAGCATTAGCTTAGGGTTTAGGGTTAGATTAGGCTTTAGGGTTTAGGGTTTAGGGATAAGGTTAATTTAGGGTTTAAGGTTAAGGATTTTAGGGTTTAGGGTTATGATTACAGTTTAGGGTTCAGGGTTTAGGATTTATGGTTTAGGGTTTATGGTTGTAGGTTTAGTGTTGTATGTTTAGGGTTTAGGGTTTAGGGTTTTAGGGTTTAGGATTTAATGTTTAGCATTTAGGGTTTAAGGTTTTTTTTAAAAAAAAAATTAAGTAAACCGATAGGTTTAGGTTTATTTAGTTTATTTTATATTTTTATTTAGGTTTTTTTTTTAGTTTAATTTATTTATTTCATGTTTATTTATTATAGTTAAAATGTTTTATTTTAGTTTATTTTTTAGCTTTAGGTTTAGGTTTATGTTTAATTTTTAGTTTAGTTTTATTCTTATTTTATTTTTTAGGTTTAAGTTTTATTTTTTATTTTTAGGTTTAGGTTTAGGTTTTAATTTTATTTTTTTAGGTTTATGTTTTAAGTTTTTATTTTAGGTTTATTTTTAGGTTTAGGTTTAGGTTTATTTTTAGTTTAGTTTATTTTATTTAGTTCAAGGTTTAGGTTTAGTTTATTTTAGGTTTAAGTTTAGGTTTTACTTATTTTAGTTTATTTTATTTTAGTTTAGGTTTAGATTTATTTTATTTTGTTTATTTTAGGTTTAGGTATTTTTTAGTTTTGGGTTTAGGTTTTATTATTTATTTATTTTTAGGTTTATTTTTTAGGTTTAGGTTTTTATTTAGTTTGAATTTAATTTATTTTTAATTTACATGTAAGTTTGATTTTATTTAGGTTTTTTATGTTTAAGTTTAGTTTAGGTTTTTAATTATTTTATTTTAGTTTAGTTTTTTTTTTTATTTTATTTTTTTTATTTTAGGTTTAGTTTGTTTGGTTTAGGTTTAGGTTTTTTTAGTTCAAGTTTTTATTTTATTTTATTTTATTATATTATTTAGGTTTAGGTTTTATTTATTTATTTTATTTTTAGGTTTTATTTTGTTTAAGTTTAAGTTTTTAAGTTTTTAGGGTTTAGGGTTTAGGGTTTTGGGTTTAGGGTTTAGGGTTTAGGGTTTAAGGTTGTAGGTTTAGGGTTTAAGGTTTATGGTTTAGGGTTTACAATTTAGGGTTTAATGTTGTAGGTTTAGGGTTTAGGGTTTAGGGTTTAGGTTCCTAGGGAGTTAGGGTCTTAGGGTCTTAAAGTTTAAGGTTTAAGGTTTAGGGTTTAGGGTTTTAGTGTTTAAGGTTAATGGTTTGGGATTGTAGATTTGGGGTTTAGGGTTTATGGTTTAGGGTTAGTTTTAGGGTTAGAGGGTTTTTTTACTTTTTATTTTTTTTATTTTTTAATTTTAAAATTAAGTAAGTAGGTTTATGAATATTTAGTTTATTTTTTTATTTATTATAATTTATTTTTTTATTTTTATTTTTATTTAATTTAATTTACTTATTTTAGGTTTATTTATTATAGTTTAGGTATTTTATTTTAGTTTCTTTTATAGGTTTAGGTTTAGGTTTAGGTTTATTTTTTAGTTTATTTTTTATTTTATTTTATTTTGATGTTTAGGTTATATTTTCATTTTAGATTTAGGTTTTTTTTTTTTTTTTAGGTTTAGGTTTTAGGTTTTAATTTTAGGTTTATTTTTAGGTTTTAATTTATAGTTTAGGTTTAGGTTTATTTTTAATATATTTTATTTTATTTAGTTTATGTTTAAGTGTAGGTTTAGGTTTAGGTTTTATTTATTTTTGTTTACTTTATTTTAGTCTAGGTTTAAGTTTATTTTATTTTGTTTATTTTTTATTTATTCTAGGTTTAGCTTTTTTTTAGTTTAGGGTTTAGGTTTTCTTTTTATTTATTTTTTAGGTTTTTTTAGGTTTAGGTTGTTATTTACTTTTCTTTTATTTTATTTTAAGTTTATTTTTAAATTTTATTTTACGTTTAGTTTTTATTCTATTTAGGTTTTTTATTCTTAGGTTTATTTTATTTTTTAATTTAGTTTAGGTTTTTATTTATTTTATTTTTCTTTTTAGGTTTATTTTATTTTTACGTTTAGGTTTAGGTTTTAGTTTTGGATTTTATTTTATTTTATTTTTTTATTTTATTTAGGTTTAAGTTTTTTATTAATTTTTTTAGGTTTTATTTAGTTTAGGTTTAGGTTTTTAGGTTTTTAGGGTTTAGGGTTTAGCTTTTTGGGTCTAGGGTTTAGGGTTTATGATTTTAGAGTTTAGGGTTTTAGGGTTTATGATTTAGGGTTAGGGGTTAAGGTTTAGGGTTTAGGGTTTAGGGTTTAGGGTTTAGGGTTTAGGGTTTAATGATTAGAGTTTGGGGTTTGGGGTTTATGGTTTTAGGGTTTAGGGTTGTAGGTTTAGGGTTTAGTGTTAGTTTTAAGGTTTATGGTTTAGCATTAGGGTTTTTTTATTTTTTTTATTTTATATTTTTAGGGTTTGGGGTTTACATTTAGGGTTTAGGTTTAGGGTTCATGCGTTAGTTTAGGGTTTCAGGTTTTTGGTTTTTTTTAACAGAGAACAAGTTTAGATTAAACATTTCTTCTTTTCAATTTCATCAACCAAGTAACACACCAAGTTCTCTAAGGCACAAGCGATGACATAGATAAAAAATGAGCACGCATAAAGCAAAATAGAAACCCTAGATAACTAGAACTGTCTCTACTGTAAAACATAGTTCCATAAGCAACAGTTCAGATTGGTCGTTCTTCAATTTCTCCCGTTCCCATCAGAACCACCCCGACCTCTAGTGTAGCAGGATCCACCATCATATCCTCGATCTCTCCCTCCACCACCATGCCAGGCATGTCAGCTAATCCCCCCTCACCACTTTGCTTGCTCGACCACCACCTCCTCCACCAGCATCTCTAGATCCCCCACCAGCACTGTGATAACTGCCGCCTCTACCTTCACCTCCACCACTAGATCTAAATTGAACCTGGTTGACGGTGATGTTCCTGCCATCAATGTTCTTCACATTCTTAGGGATTTGGTTTAGGTTTATTAGGTTTTAGCGTTTAAGTTTATTTTTTTATTTATTTAGTTACTTTAGGTTTAGGTTTAGGGTTTGGGGTTTGGGGTTTAGGGTTTAGGGATTTTTTTAAATCAAGTGATTTCAAAACAAATAAGAAATTACCAAATCAAACAAGACATTATCCTCGAACAACTAATAAAATAAGATAAAATAAAATGCAATTCAAAAATTCACAAAAATAGTATTTCACAAAATAATTTAACTCCTAGAGATAATAAAATTTTATTTGATAGAAGGCCATCAAATCTTAGTCCAACAAGCTGAATCCCATATCATCATCAAATTCTCGGGATCTTCTTCTCTCCCTTTTAGGGCGATGGCAGTACGAAGCATTAGGCGCAACAACCACAACAAATTTACTAGGATCTTTCAAACACTCTTTAACCTTCTCGGCCTGCGGGTATGTGTAATCATTGGCAATCGTGATGACGAGGACATTCTTGTAAGCATTTATGAACATGTGGGGCACTGCAATAAGGGTGGGATAAAATGGGGCTAGTTAGAGAGAAGTGATCATTGAAAATCTTACCGAAAACTTCTTGATGAGATCATGTTTAGTGAGGTCAAGTACCTCAGGATTAAACACCGATCCATCATCATACACAAACTGGACGATAAGGCCATAAGAGAATGGCCTAATCCCAAGCTTAGCGAGGAGTGCAGCCTCTAAGGATCCCACCTTATCACCTTTTTTTATACCTTGTCAGGTGATAACTTCAATATACCCTTATCTTAGTTAGGATGTTGAGAACCTAGAAGAAAGAAGCACAGTGAAGGATCAGGAGGTGTTGCTGGAGGAACCACAACACCAATAGATGCAATAAGACTAACACGGGCAAGAGCACCAACTTTGTATTTCACAACCTTTCATAAAAAGCAGCACAACCGAGGTTTAGTGTTTAGGGTTTAGGGTTAGGGTTAGGGTTTTGTGTTTAGGGTTTAAGTTTTAAGGTTTAGGGTTTAGGGTTTAGGGTTTTCTAGGCATTAGGGTTTAAGGTTTTTAGGCTTTAGGGTTTAGGATTTAAGGTTTAGGATTGTAGGCTTAGTGTTGTAGGTTTATGGTTTAAGGTTTAGGTTTAGTTTTAGGGTTTAGGTTTAGCATTTAGGGTTTAGGATTTAGGGTTTAGAGTTTTTTTAAATAATAATTAAGTAAACTGGTATGTTTAGGTTAATTTAATTTATTTATTATTTATTATAGTTTATTTTGTTTTTTATTTCAATATGTTTATTTTTTATTTTTATTTATTTTAGTTTATTTATTTTAAATTTCTTTATTTCAGTTTAGGTTTTTTTTGTTTATTTTATTTTTTAGATTTAAGTTTACTTTTTATTTGAGTTTTATTTTTATTTTATTTTTTAGGTTTAGGTTTTATTTTGTATGTTTATGTTTTGGTTTAGCTTTATATTTTATTTTTTTAGGTTTATGTTTTAGGTTTATTTTTAGATTTTATTTTTTAGTTTAAGTTTAGGTTTATTTTATTTTATTTAGTTGAGTTTTAGGTTTAGGTTTAGTTTATTTTATGTTTAGATCTAGGTTTTATTTATTTTAGTTTACTTTATTTAAGTTTAAGTTTATGTTTATTTTATTTTGTTTATTTATTTTATTTTAGGTTTAGTTTTTTTAGTTATGGGTTTAGGTTAGGTATTTATTATTTATTTTAGATTTATTTATTTTTTAGGTTTAGGTTTTTATTTTACTTTATTTTTAGTTTATTTTATTTTTATTTTACATTTAGTTTTATTTTATTTAGGTTTTTTTAGGTATATTTTATTTTTTAATTTAGTTTTGGTTCAGATTTATTTTATTTTAGTTTATTTTTTTTTATTTTATTTTATTTTTAGGTTTAGGTTTAGGTTTTATCTTAACTTTTATTTTATTTTATTATTTTATTTTATTTAAGTTTAGGTTTTTTTATTTATTTTATTTTTAGGTTTTATTTAGTTTAGGTTTAGGTTTTTTAGGTTTTTTGGATTTAGGGTTTAGGGTTTAGTGTTTAGGGTTTAAGGTTTAGGATTTAGGGTTTATGGTTTTTTTTTAACTAAAAGGAATTTATTACTCAGAAAATAGGTACAAGAAGATGATATTAGAGATTAAACTCAAGAAGAAAGAAACTACTGCTCAAATGAGCTACAGGAAAATCATAAAGAGTTTAGTCCCTATACTAATACATAAAAGAGCAATAAGGAAATAAATAAAGATAAAACTATGAAAGCCTAGCAAAAGGTAGTAAAGGGGAAGAATCCATGGAGCTCCAAAAGAACATCGAATGAGATGAAGATCCATAAGAAATGGAAACCTGCAACCTATAACTAAAGACAACTATAACCATCTAAGAAAATAGAGACCATTAGTAAGACTCTATAGCTCCCTTCAAGCAGAAGAAAAGACCTACTAAAAAAAAGAACCTACAACCTGAAGAAATCTCAGCTAGAAGGAGATCAAAAAACATAAAGAGGAAAAAACTCAAGCTCAGATATGAGAAAAGAAGGATAGTCATAATAATGAGGGGCATCAAATCCTAAGTGTATCCACATTCAAAGAAGGGTTGCAAACAGGTAGAGTCACTAGCCACAAAAATATCAAGGAAAAACATACATCTTATCATCATAGCCATCCTAGCCAAAGAAAAATACAAACCTATCATAATAGTCACTAAACAAAAAAGTGAAGCTAAGGAAACAAAGAGAGGAGACCAACAGATAAAATAAACATAGGTAATCCCAAAGACCAAATATGAACACCTCTTTAAAGAGGAGAAAAGAAGCTCATAGCCCCAAAAAAAAGAGCCCTCAAAGATGGAAACCATGAGCCCACAACAACACCAATCCAATGCCACAAAGGCACCAAATAAGAGCACACAACAACCAATCCAAAGCAACCAAGGCGCAAAGGAAGGAAACAACTAGAGGTAGCCACACAATAGCACCCAAGAAAAATGGCCAGGGAAAGCAAAGTGAACCAACCAACCAACAAAAAGAAGTAGGCTAGCTGATAGCTAAAATAAATATTTGGAGAAACAACCAACCAATGGACAAACCACACGGACAAAAAGCCCAACCTACCACCAACAAAAAAGCAAAAGCACCAAACCAAAGGAAAACCAATGGGAACAAAACCAGCACAAAACCAGTCAGGGACAAAAAAAAACCCAACTCCAGCTACCAATAAAACACACAACAAAAGCCAACCAATATAGAAAAAAACAAGCCAAAAGCAAAAACCTCCCAAAGACACGAGAGATTATTTCTAAAAAGCTTTAAAATTAGTAACCCTCGGCAAGTGAGGAGGAGCATAAATCTGAACACTTTTTCTTCTTTTTCTTCTTATAAATAGTTTTATAACCATGCCCTTTCTCCAAAAAATATCCATCCAAAAATGAATCAGTATTGTTATAAAAGGCATGGGGATCGTGAAGCTATCAATTTCAAATAAGAGCATTAGAATCATCCACAACATTAGACAAAGGAAAATCGAAATAGTATGCATTTAATTAGAAGTTAAAGAAGGAGCAAAAATAACTTTATTAAGAATACAATTATCAATATTTTCACCTTCCAATAAAATCTAAAGAGTATCCTCCCTATCTTCATTCATAAAAGAATAAAGAGAAGCATAATCCAGATTCTTAGTATAATCTTCATGTAAGGGATTAAAATAAGATTCAAATCACTTAGAAACACATATCATATTACCAAATTTATTAATAGAATTACCAGCCATAGAAAAACCATCATTTTGAACTAAAATAGAACTATTAACAATGAGAGAATTATCACAGGTATCTAAATCTTATTTTTTTAAAAGAAGGATCACCAATATTAACAAGATTGTCAGGACCAGAAGTTAAAATATCATAAATAAGAACTTTTTTCACCACCATTCTTAATCAAGAAGGCAGAAATAGTCTCTTTCCCATGATCTAAAGTAGAAATAGAGAAAGAGAAACAACATCCAATTGATTGGAAGAAATGGTGTTAGCATCAATAATACTCGAACCATCATAATGAAAGGACTTATGCAACATCCAAACCATTAGAATCATTAACCACACCTCTAAAGTGTTCCCTTTAATAAAATAATCTAAAGAAACACTTAGAGCATGATTATTAGTTAAAAGATTTTCAAAAACATCAAAATTACCTTCCGCATTAGACAAATCATTAATAGGTGAAACGTTTTCAGAAGATTCAAAAATTTGGTTTGACAAAACATCAGAATTTTGAAAAGCATATTTTCCATTATACAACTTGAGAGAATCATCAATTTTTTCAGCAATTGAATTCTTACTAGTGGATTTCTTCTTAAGAGAGGATGAGCAATAAAGCATTTAGAAATTTCATGCCCATGAATCTTACAATGATTGCAAAAAATGGGAAAGTTCTCAAAAATAACTTTCTCAAAATAATCGCATTTCTCTAAACCAAACAAAATTTCATTTGGATATTTTTAGTAATGTTAATCACTACAAGAATTCTAATAATAGACGGTCAAGAAGAAGTAGCTATTGCTTGATCAACTTGCAAAGGCTGACCAAAAATTGACCCAATAACATAAATAAACTGATGATTAAATAGATGAATCCTCAAGTTAGGTAAAGAAATCCAACTCTTCATTAACATCAAACATAGGCATCCAATTCAGAATACGCATTTCACAAATAAAAATGCCTAGAAAAAAATATTCTGTACTCACAGTCATTAGTACGTTTAATCTGAACATGCCTTGCATCAATTAGCCCAATATAAAAAGAACCAAATAAATTTAAGCTATCAAAAAAAGAAAGAATATATTCCATCTTTGGTCATTTAACTGAAAACTTTCCAATTAAAGAAAAAGCAAAAGGCACAGCTAATCTTTCAATATCCTCATCTGAAATCATAATTGTCGGAGTACCTTTAAAAGTCATATGAAGCAAATTCAAAGGAGGTGGAGGAATTCTTACTAGCTAAAGCCTCTTTGAAAGATTTAGTAATAAAGGTAATTTAGAGGTAGGGATACCCAAAAAATCGATGCCCTAGCTAGATCCATCAGCATAAAGGATTTACCTTGTGGATTTGAAGAAGCTGGTGCCATGATAAGAACAGGTCAAGATCGGCCCAAGGCCGACAATCTATATGGAATCCAAGAGAGAAAGCACTCAAAAACTCACCAAGAACATAAGGGATCCCAAAAGCGCTCAATAAGAGGGTTTAGTTTAGTTTTAGTGTTTAAGTTTTAGGTTTAGTGCTTATTAGTTATTATTAGTTTATTATTATTTTTATGTTTAGTTTAGTTAGTTTAGTTTTTGTTAGGTTATTAAATTTGTTTTAATTATTATTATTTTAGGTTAGTTTGGGGGTGGGGGGATAGGTTTATTTTATTAGTTTTTTTAGTTTGTTTATTTAGTTTATTTATATCTTAGGGTTTAGTTTATTCTAGTATATTTATTAGTTATTATTAGTTAGTTTGTTATTTATTTATTTTAGTTAATTATTATTATTAGTTTACAGTTTTATTATTATTTAAGTTTTAGTTAGTTTTCGTTAGTGGTTTTATTTTATTAGTTTAGTTTTGTTTGTTTATTTTTTAGTTTATTAGTTTAGTTATGGGTTTAGGTTTATTAGTTTATTATTATAAGTTTTTTAGTTTAGTTTATGGCTTAATTTTTTATTAGTTATTATTATTAATATATTATTTATTATTATTTTTAGTTAAGTCAGTTGGTTTATTATTCATATTATTTTAGATTAGCTTTTTTTTAGTTTATTATTGTTAGATTATGTTTAATATTATTTGTTTTATTATTATTATTATTATTATTATTATATAGCTTATTTATTTAGTTAGGGTTTAGGGTTTAGTTTTTTAGTTATTTATTTGATAGTTTATTATTATTAGTTTGTTAGTTTAGTTAGTTAGTTATTAGGTATTATTATTATTATTCTTAGTTTTTATTAGTTTAATTATTATTAGTTAGTTTTATTATTATTATTATAATAATTATTATTATTATTATTATTATTATTATTATTATTAGTTATTATTATGTTTTTTTATTAGTTAGTTTTTATGGTTTTATTAGTAGGTAGGGTTTAGTTTTTTAGTTATTTATTTAATTATTATTATTAGTGTAGTTTATTAGTTTATTACTTAGTTAGTTATTTATTTAGTTTAGCTAGTTATTATTATTAGTTAATGGTTTATTTATTTTTTAGGTTTTAGTTAGTATTAGTTAGTGGTTTAGTTTTATTAGTTTAGTTTTGTTAGTTTATTTATTAGTTTAGTAGTTTAGTTTATTAGTTTTATTAGTCTATCTTTGGGTTTTGGTTTAGTTTATTATTATTAGTATTTTAGTTTAGTTTTTTTAATTAGTTATTATTGGTTATTTATTTATTATTATTAGTTTAGTTAGTTGGTTTATTATTATTTTAGTTTTAGATTAGTTTTTTTTAGTTTATTATTATTAGTTTTATTATTATTATTTAGTTTATTTATTTAGTTAGGGTTTAGGGTTTAGTTATTTATTTATTTATTAGTTAGTTTATTATTAGTTTTATTATTATTAGTTAATTTATTTAGTTAGTTAGTTATTAATTATTATTATTATTATTATTATTATTATTATTATTATTATTAATTTTTATTATTTTAGTTATTGTTATTTAGTTTTATTATTATTATTATTAGTTTATTTATTAGGATTATTAGTTTTATTATTTAGTTAATTTTGCATTATTTAGTTATTAGTTTATTAGTTTATTATTGGTTAGTTATTATTAATTTTTTTAGTTTGGTGTTTTGTTTTTAGCTTATTATTAGTTATTAGCTAGTTTATTTGGTTTAGTTATTATTATGTTTATTTATTAGTTAGTTTTTATTATTTATTAGTTTAGGTTTAGGGTTTAGTTTTAGTTAGTTATTTAGTTATTTATTATTAGTTAATATTATTAGTTTATTAGTTTAGTTTTAGTGTTTATTATTTAATAGGGTTTAGGTTTATTTATTAATTTGTTTAGTTTTATTAGTTAGTTTTTTTCATTAGTTGGTTTATTTGTTTATTTGTTTATTAGTTATTGGTTTTAGTTATTAGTTATATATTATTAGTTTTAGTTTTATTAATTTTATTTAGTTTATTATTAGTTTTAGCCTTTGATTAGTTATTATTAAGTTTTTAGTTTAGTAGTTTTATTAGTTTATTATTTATTAGTTTATTAGGTTTTATTAGTTAGTTATTAGTTAGTTTTAGTTCAATTTTATTATTAGTTTATTAGTTTTTTAAGTAATTATTTAATTATTATTATTAATTTTATTAATTTACTTATTAGTTATTTTAGTTTAGTTTACTTTGTAATTATTAATTTTATTACTTTAGGTTCAGGGGTTTAGTGTTTAGTTTATTTAGTTTTTTTACTATTATTATTTTTATTATTAGTTTAAGTTATTATTATTATTAGTTTATTAGTTTTAGTTAGTTTAGTTATTATTATTTTTTGTTAGTTTAGTTATTATTAGTCTATTATTATTAGTTCATTATTTTTAGTTTTATTAGTAAATTTTTAATTAGTTTATTATTATTTATTATTTTAGTTAGTTTAATGTTTAGTTTAGTTATAGTAATTTAATATTTAGTTTATTATTATTATTTGTTTACTTTAACTAGTTTTTATGTTATTAGGTTTTATTATTATTCAGTGTTTTTTAGTTATTATTAGTTTTTAATTTAGTTTATTTTTTTATTATTAGTTATTAGCTTATTAGTTTAGTTAGTTTTATTTAGTTTATTATTATTATTTATTTATTAGGTTTGTTTATTAATGTTAGGTTTAGTTTATTTATTTAGGTTTTATTTATTATTTAGTTTATTATTAGCTTTGTTATTATTAGTTTAATAGTTTAGTGTTAATTATTATTAGTTATTTAGTTTTAGCTTATTAGTTCTTTTAGTTTTATTTTTAGTTTTAGCTATTATTATTTAGTTAGTTTATTATTAGGTTTTGTTAGTTTATTAGTTTATCAGTTTAGTTTAGTTATTAGTTATTGTTATTAGTTTGTTATTTATTAGTTATTAATTTTAGTTTAGTTAGTTTAGTTATTGGGTTTAGTTTTTTTATTAGTTAGTTATGTATTAGGTTAGTTATGTTTAGGGTTTAGGTTTACTAGTTAGTTATTATAATTAGTTAGTTATTTATTAGGGTTTAGTTTAGTTTTAGTTATTAGTTTAGGCTTAATTTATTTTTAGTATGTTTATTAGTGGGGTTTTTATGTTTATGTTTAATTTAGTTATTAGTTTGTTTATTAGTTTAGTTAGTTTTTATTATTATTAGTTTATTAGATTCTTAGTTATTATTTAGTTAGTTTAGTTTAGTTTATTCTATTAGTTTTTATTTTAGTTTATTATTAGTTTTTTGTTTATTATAAGTTAATTAGTTTTAATTTTAGTTAGTTTAGTTTAGTGTTTTATTAGTTTATTATTAGGGTTTAAGGTTTAGGGTTTAGGGTTTAGGGTTTAGGATATGGGGTTTAAGGTTTTAGGGTTTAGGGTTTAGGGTTGTAGGTTTAGGGTTTAGGGTTTAGGGTTAGTTTTAGGGTTTATGGTTTAGTGTTAGGTCATTTTTATTTTATTATTTTATTATTTGTAGGGTTTAGGTTTTAGGTTTAGGGTTTAAGTTTTAATTTTGGGCTTACATTTTTGGGTTTTTTTTTTATAAAGAACAAATTCAAATTCAACATTTCTTCTTTTTGATTTCATCAACCAAGTAACACACCAAGTTCTTTAAGACACAAGTGATGACATAGATAAAAAATGAGCACACATCGAGCAAATGAAAACCCTAGATAACTAAGTGTCTGTTATAAAGACATAATTCCATAGCGTAGATTGGATCTGGTTCTTCTATTTCTCTAGTTCCCATCAAAACCACCCTGGCCTTTTGAGTAGCGGTCCACCATCATATCCACAATCTCTCCCTCCGCTACCACCATGGCTATAACCTCCGTCATTCCTCCTGCCTCCATAACCACCACTTCGATCACCACCTCCATATCCACCATACCTCAGATCCCCCCACCACTATGATAACCCTGCCATCTCCTTAGCCTCCAGATCTAGGAGCACGGTTGTGATGATGTTCATGTCATCAAGGTTCTTCCCATTCTTAAGGTTTAGGTTTAAGTTTAAGTTTTTTAGGATTTAGGGTTTAGGTTTATTTTTTATTTTTTTAGTTACTTTAAGTTTAGGTTTAGGGTTTGAGGTTTAGGGTTTAGGGTTTAGGTTTAAGTTTATGGTTTAGGGTTTAGGGTTTAAGGATTAGGATTTAGGATTTATGGTTTAGGGTTTATGATTTTTTATGGTTTTGGGTTTCAGCTTTAAGGTTTAAGGTTTAAGGTTTAGTTTTTAGGGTTCAGTGTTTAGGATTTAAGGTTAGCTTAGGCTTTAAGGTTATTTTAGGGTTTATGATTTAGGTTTTAGGCTTTTAGGTTTAAGGTTTTCAGGATTTAGGGTTTAGGGTTTAAGGTTAGTTTAGAGTTTAGGGTTTAGAATTTTAGAATTTAGGATCTAAGATTTAGTGTTTAAGATTTAGAGTTTAGAGTTTAGGGATTAGGGTTAGTTTAGGGTTTAGGGTTTAGGGTTTAGGGTTAGAGGCTTAGGTTTAGGGTTTAGGGTTAGTTTTAGGGTTTAGGGTTTAGAATTTAGGATTTAGGGTTTAGAGTTTATGGCTTAGGTGTTTTTTTTAAAAATTATCTAAATCGGTAGGTTTAGGTTTATTTAGTTTATTTTTTATTTATTTTAGTTAATTTTCATTTTTCTATTTAAGTTTCTTTTTTTTTATTTAATTTAATTTATTTATTTTATGTTTTCTATTTTTTTATTTATTTTTTTATTTGTCTTTAGGTTTATGTTTATTTTTTAGTTTAGTTTTTTTTTAGGTTTAGGTTTTATTTTTTTATTTTTAAGTTTAGGTTTAGGTTTTTATATTATTTTTTTAGCTTCAAGTTTTGGGTTTTTATTTTAGGCTTATTTCAAGGTTTTATTTTTTAGTTTAGGTATATTTTTAGTTTATTTTAGGGTTTAAGTTTAGGTTTAGTTTTTATCTATTTTAGTTTAGTTTTTTTAGTTTAGGTTAATTTTATTTTGGTTATTTAAGGTTTAGGTTTTTGTTTTTAGTTTATGGTTTAGGTTTTATTTTTTATTTATTTTTAGGTTTTTTTATGTTTAGGTTTTTATTTAGTTTTTATTTTATTTTATTTTAGGTTTATTTTAATTTTTTTTATGTTTGTATTTTATTTTATTTAGATTTTTTTAGTTTAATTTTATTTTTTAGTTTAGTTTAGGTTTTATTTATTTTATTATGATTTAGTTTTTTTTTTTTTTTTTATTTTTTAGTTTAGGTTTAGGTTTAGGTTTATGTTTAAGTTTAGGTTTTTTTTAAAATTTTATTTAGGTTAAGGATTTTTTAATTTTTAAGCTTTATTTAGTTTAGGTTTAGGTTTTTAGGTTTTTAGGGTTTAGGGTTTAGGGTTTAGGGTTCAGGGTTTAGGATTGTGAGTTTTAGGGTTTAGGGATTAGGGTTTACGGTTTAGGGTTCACAATTTAGGGTTTCCTAGGGTTTAGGGTTTAAAATTTACGGTTTAGGGTTTAGGGATTTTTAGGGTTTAGGGTTGGTTTTAGAGTTTAGGATTTAGGATTTAGGGTTTAGGATTTAGGACTTAGGGTTTAGGGTTTACGGTTTAGGGTTTAGTTTTTTTAACAAAAAATAAGTAAATTGATTGGTTTAGGTTTATTTATTTTAGTTAGTTTATTTTTTTTTATTTTTGTTTCATTTATTATATTATTTTTATTTAAGTTTATTTTTTATTTTTATTTAGTTTAGGTTTTTTATTTTAGTTTATTTTTTTGGTTTGGGTTTCTGTTTATGTTTATTTTTATGTTTAATTTTATTTTTATTTTAGGATTTAGGATTTTTTAGGGTTTAGGGTTTAGATTTAGTGTTAAGGTTTAAGGTTAAATATGGTTTGAGTTTAGGGTTTATTTATGTTTAGGGTTAGGGTTTCTTTTTAATTTTTTTTTAAATTAAGTAAACTAGTATGTTTAGGTTTATTTAGTTTATTTTTTATTTATTTTAATTTATTTTTTAGATTTAGGTTTATTTTTTAGTGTATTTATTTTATTATATTTTTAGGTTTAAGTTTATTTTTATTTTAGGTTTAGGTTTAGGTTCTTATTTTATTTGTTTAGGTTTAGGTTTTAGATTTTTATTTTATTTTTATTTTTAGGTCTTATTTTTTAGTTTAAGTTTAGATTTATGTTTAGTTTATTTTAGGATTAGTTTTAGGTTATATTTATTTTAGTTTAGTTTATTTTAGTTTAGGTTTAGGTTTAGGTTTATTTTATTTTTAATTTTGGTTTAGCCTTTTTTTTTAGTTTAGGGTTTAGGTTTATTTTTATTTATTTTTTGATATTACTTTTTTGGTTTTTTATTTTTTAAGTTTAGGTTTTTATTTAGTTTTTATTTTATATCATTGTAGGTTTATTTTATTTTTATTTTAATTTTTATTTTTATTTTATTTAGGTTTTTTTAGTTTAATTAGATTTTTATTTATTTTATTTTAGTTTAGTTTTTATTTTTTATTTTATTTTTTTCTTAAGTTTAGGTTTAGGTTTAGGTTTTAGTTTATTTTTTTATTTTATTTATTTTGGTTTAGGTTTTCATTTATTTTATTTTTAGGTTTTATTTAGTTTAGGTTTAGGTTTTTAGATTTTTAGGGTTTATGGTTTAGGTTTAGGTTTAGGGTTAGTTTAGGGTTTAGGGTTTATGGTTTAAGGTTTGGGTTTAGGTTTAGGGTTTAGGGTTAGGGTTTAGGTTTTAGGGTCTAGGGTTTAGGTTTTAGGGTTTAATGTTTATGGTTTTAGGGTTTAGGGTTTAGGATTTAACATTTCAAGTTTTTAGGGTTTAGGGTTTAGGGTTTAAGATTTAGGTTTTAGGTTTAGGGTTCACGTTTTAGTTTAGGGTTGAGAGTTATTGGTTTTTCTTTTTTAATATAGAACAAATTCATATTGAACATTTCTTCTTTTCTATTTCATCAACCAAGTTACACACCACATTTTCTAAGACACAAGTGACGACATAGATAAAAAATGGGCACGCATAGAGCAAATAAAAAACCCTAGATAACTAGAACCATCTCTACTGTAAAGACACAGTTCTATATGCAATAGATCGGATCGACCATTCTTCAGTTTCTCCAGTTCCCAAAAGAAACCACCCCGACCTCTTTAGTAGCGGGTTCCACCATCATATCCCTGATCTCTTGCACCACCATGGTCTCCTTTACTCAGCCTCCATAACCACCACTTCTTCAACCACCACCTCCATATCCCTGACCACCACAATGATAACTGCCGCCTCCACCTTCACCTCCACTGCCAAATCTAGACTGAGCCTGGTTGACGATGATGTTCTTGTCTTCAAGGTTCTTCCCATTCTTAGGGTTTAAGTTTAGGTTTAGGTTTATTTTATAATTTATTTAGTTACTTTAGGTTTATGTTTAGGGTTTGGGTTTAGGGTTTAGGGATTATGGATAGGGTTTAGGGTTTAGGGAGTAGGATTTAGCATTTAGGGTTTAGGGTTTAGGGTTTTAAGGTTTATGCTTTTAGGGTTTAAAGTTTAGGGTTAGGGTTTAGGGTTTAGGGTTTAGGGTTTTTTAGGGTGTAAGGATTAGGGTTTAGGGTTTAGGGTGTAGGTTTTAGGATTTAGGGTTTAGGGTGTAGGTTTTAGGATTTAGGGTTTAGGGTTTTAGGGTTTAGGGTTTAGGGTTTTTAGGGTTTAGGGTTTAGGGTTTTGGATTTAAGTTTTAGGTTTAGGGTTCAAGTTTTAGTTTAGGGTTTAGGGTTTTTGACTTTTTTTTTCAAATTAAACAAATTCAGATTCAACATTTCTTCTTTTTGATTTCATCAACCAGGTAAATCACCAAATTTTCTAAGGCATAAGCGACAACATAGATTAAACATGAGCACGCATAGAGCAAATAAAAAATACTAGATAACTAGAACCTTCTGTACTGTAAAGAGATAGTTCCATAAGCGATAGATCTGATGGGCCGTTCTTCAGTTTCTCCAGTTCCCATCAAAACCTCCCCAGCCTCTTTACTAGTGGGGTCCACCATCAAATCCCCGATTTCTCCCTCCGCCACTACCACGGCTGTAACCTCCGTCCTCTCCATCCACCACCTCCACTACTCGACCATCACCTCCATATCCACGGCACCTCAGATCCCCCCACCACCCTTTGTGATAATTCGCCTCGCCGACTCCACCGCCATATCTAGATTGAGCCTAGTTGACGGTGATGTTCCTGCCATCAAGGTTCTTCCCACTCTTAGGATACAATGTCCTTAAAAGGGGTAAAGCTCAAATTTCTACTGATCACAGAGCTACAAGAAACCTAAGAGCTAAGCCCCTATCTAAGTGCAATGGAAAAAAGAAAATAAAAGAGCAAAAGCAATGGCATAAAAGCAAATCAGAAAGTAAACAAAAAGGACTACTTAACAACAGTTCATGATCCCTTTGAGAAGGAAAGATAAGCAAGATCCACATCAACAATACTTGAGTTGGCTGAGTAAAGATCATTCAATTTGTGAAGTTTCAACGTACAAAAGAAATTTGCAAAGCACTACAAAGGAAATGGCCATAGCTCGAAAAATGATAAAATAAACAATTTAGAAAGAAGAAGAGAAGGCTGAGCTTTATTAAGATCATCTCGAGCAATACATATAAGCATCCAAAATTCATGAGAAGGGTAAAATCATATGCAGAGAAGATAGGGAAACATCAAGGCCATCATAGGTAGCATACAATATAAAACCATCCAAGGAAAAATAGTCCATAGTGATCTAATTCCTACACCAAAAAATAGAGAAAAATAGCCAGCTAGCAACCAACCAGCAGCCAACTCACTAACCAAAACCCACAATAGACCAAACACATAAAGCCCTAAACCGGGTTAGTGGTAGAATAACCCACAACTATATCCAGAGCACTAGCAATCCAAATCCAAGTGAAAAACCTTCACCCAAATAGCTAAATAGTAGAAGATAAGTAGCACGAGAGAGAGGAAAGCCATACAATAAAGAGACCAAGAGGGCATCTAGAATTTACCATCAAAGCCACCACCAAGCCAAACAAAATGGAAAGAACCAAATCACCAACCAAGAGGCAAATATCAAAATAAAGAGAGCCAACTAAAAGGAGTCAATACCATACCAACATAACCCAAAACACCAAGCCACTACACAAGCATCCAGATAAATAAACAATAAAAAAAACCCCAAGGAGTAACCCAATAAGTCCAAAATAAAAAACCATAAGAGCACATATCCTCCACCAAAATAGCTAGGCAGATGAAAGAAAAAAAATAGCACCATCTAGCGGAACCAACCATAGCATCCACAAATCCAATTCAAAAAAGGCCACAACTAGCCAAAACTAGAGGGAAACCCAAAATTCTTTGGTAAAAAGGGTAGGCCAGAATTCTATACAAACACAACTCAACAGGAGACACAAAGCATGAGCCATGGAAAGAAAACCACCAGGCTCATAGGATAGGAAAACCAATTAAAAATAGCACCACTAAGACCCAAAAAATGGCCAGGAAAGTATATAATGGGGTAAAGTTGAAGGGGGCTTAATTATAGAAATAAACTCACCAAAAACAACTTCTTAGTGAGGGGAGAAAAAAAATACAACAAAAAATAGACTGAATAAAACCACCATAGCAAAAGATTAACAGAAGAACAAAAGGTTAAAATTTGAGGTAAGGCAGTCTAGTGTTATCTGGATTGACCAGACCACGCAGATGCTTAGGTATGCTATGCTTATCAAATAAAGTGAGCTCATTTAATCACAAATAGCTAGGAAATCACAAGCATTACTTTCACGAATAATGTGAGAAAATTTGTAGCAAACTTGAGAAAAAAGCTTTTTAGTGTGATTAAGAAGATAGAATATGTTAGCATTTCCCATTTTATTATTATTATGCATATCAAGTAAAAGAAGAGCATCAACTTTAATCCAAATATTATAGAGGCCTTTGCTTAAATAAATATCAATAGCTTTGTTAACAGTTATGAGTTCAGTATAAATAACAAAATAAGCTTTAAGGTTTAGAGTTTTTAGTTTTTTGCTTTTTTAATAGAGAACAAATTCAGATTCAACATTTCTTCTATTTTGATTTTATCAACAAGTAATACACCAAGTTTTCTAAGACATAATCGACAACATATTTAAAAAAAGAGCACACATAGAGCAAATCAAAACCCTAGATAACTAGAACCATCTCTACTATAAAGACACCGTTCCATATGAAGCAGATCACATTGGCCATTCTTCACTATCTCTAGTTCCCATTAGAGCCACCCCGGCCTCTTGAGTAGTAGGATCCACCATCATATACCTAATCTCTCCCTCCACCACCACCATGGCTGTAACCTCCATCTCTCCTCCCACCTCCATAACCACCACTGCTCTGACAACCACCTCCATATCCACCGCACCTCATCCCCACCATGCTACCGCCACCTCTACCTTCACCTCCACCGCCAGATCTAGACTAAGCCCGATTTTCGGTGATGTTCTTGTCATCATGATTCTGCCCATCCTAAGGGTTTAGGTTTATTAGGTTTTAGGTTTATTTTTTAATTTATTTTGTTACTTTAGGTTTATGTTTAGGGTTTGGGGTTTAGGCTTTAAGGTTTAGGGTTTAGGGTTTAAGGTTTAAGGGTTTATGCTTTTAGTGTTTAGGGTTTATGGCTAGGGTTTTGGGTTTAGAGGTTAGGGTTTTTTAGGGTTTAGGGTTTAGGGTTTAGGGTTCTAGGTATAAGGTTTAGGGTTTAAGGTTTAGGGTTTAAGGTTTTTTTAAAAAATTAAGTAAACTGATAGGTTTAGGTTTATTTACCATATTGAGTTTATTTTTATTCCTTTTAGTTTATTTAATTTTAATTTTTATTTAGGTTTATTTTTTATTTTTATTTAGTTTAGTTTATTTCTTTTAAGTTTATTTATTTTTAATTTAGGGTTTTAATTTTAGTTTATTTTTTTAGGTTTAGGTTTAGGTTTATTTTTAAGTTCAATTTTATTTTTATTTTATTTTTTAGGTTTATGTCTTTTTTTCTTTTTTTAGGTTTAGGTTTAAGTTTTTATTTTATTTTCTTAGGTTTAAGTTTGAGGTTTTTATTTTAGGTTTATTATAGGTTTTATTTTTTAGTTTAGGTTTAGGTTTATTTTTAGCTTATTTTATTTTATTTAGTTTAGGTTTATGTTTATGTTTAATTTATTTTGGGTTTAGGTTTAGGTTTCATTTATTTTAGTTTAGGTTTAGGTTTATTTTATTTTTATTTTAAGTTTAGTTTTTTTTTAGTTTAGGGTTTAAGTTGTATTTTTATTTCGGTTTAGGAGGTTTAGAACTTTAGGGTTTAAGTTTAGTTTAGGGTTATTTAGGGTTTAGTGTTTAGTTTTAGGTTTAGAGTTTAAGGTTAGGAGTTAGGGGTTAGGAGTTAAGGTTTAGGTTAGGAGTTAGGTTTAGGTTAGAGTTTAAATTAAGTTTTAGGTTTAAGTTTAGGAGTTTAAGTTTAGGTTTAGGTTTTAGTTTAAGTTTTTTTAGGTTTAGGTTTAAGGTTTAAGTTTAAGGTTTTAGGTTTAGGTTTAGGGTTTATGATTTAAAGTTTAGGGTTTAGGGTATAGGTTTAATTTAGGCTTTAGGATTTAGGGTTTTTAGGGTTTAAGGTTTAGGTTTAAGGGTTAGTTTAGAGTTTAGGGTTTAGGGATTTAGGGTTTAGGTTGGTTTTAGGTTTAGGTTAGGGTTAGGGTTTAGTTTAAGGTTTAAGGTTTAGGGTTTAGTTTGGTTAGTTTAGGGTTTAGGGTTTAAGGTTTAGGGTTGTAGCTTTAGGGTTGTAGGTTTTTGGGATAGTTTAATGGTTTAGGATTTTTTTTAAAAATTAAGTAAACCAATATGTTTAGGTTTATTTAGTATATCTTTTATTTATTTAAGTTCATTTTATTTTTTATTTCTATTAGGTTTAGTTTATTTATTTTAAGTTTATTTATGTTAGTTCTGGTTTTTTATTTTAGTTTATTTTTTAGGTTTAGGTTTAGGTTTAGGTTTATGATTATTTTTTTAGTTTAGTATTATTTTTATTTTTATTATTTTGGTTTAGGTTTTATTTTTTATTTTTAGGTTTAGTTTAGGTTTTTATTTTATTTTTTTACGTTTAGGTTTTAGGTTTTTATTTAAGGTTTATTTTTAGGTTTTTTTAGTTTAGGTTTAGGTTTATTTTTAGTTTATTTTATTTTATTTAGTTTAGGTTTAGCTTTAAGTTTAGTTTATTTTAGGTTTAGGTTTATGTTTAGGTTTTATTTATTTTAGTTAATGTTTATTTTAGTTTAGGTTTAGGTATATTTTTTATTTTTAGGTTTAGGTTTTTCTTTTAATTTAGGATTTAGGTTTTATTTTTTTACTTATTTTTAGGTATTATTAGGTTTATTATTTAGGTTTATGTTTTTATTTATTTTTATTTTATTCTATTATAACTTTATCTTATTTTTATTTAAGGTTTAGTTTTTGTTTTATTTAAGTTTTTTATTTTATAGTTTAGTTTAAGTTTTTATTATTTTTATTATTTTTAATTTTTATTTTTTATTTCATTTTCTTTTTAGGTTCATGTTTAGGTTTAGGTTTAGGTTTAGGTGTTAGTTTATGGTTTTATTTTATTTTATTTTTTATTTTATTTTGATTTTGATTTTTTTTATTTAATTTTTAGGTTTTATCTAGTTTAGGTTTTGGTTTTTAGGTTTTTAGGGTTTTGGGTTTCAGGTTTTGGGTTTTGGGTTTGGGGTTTCAGGTTTCAGGTTTATGGTTTATGTTTTTTATTTGGGTTTAGGGTTAATGGGTTAGGGTTTGGGGTTTAGGGTTTAGGTTTAGGGTAGGATTAGGTTTTAGGTTTAGGGTTTAGGGTTTAGGGTTTTTAGGGTTTAGGGTTTACGGTTTATGGTTTAGGTTTTAGGTTAGGGGTTCTGGTTTTAGTTTAGGATTTAGGGTTTTTGTTTTTTTTAATAGCGAACAAATTCAGATTTAACATTTCTTCTTTTGTTTATTTAGTTTATTTATTTTATTTTTTTTATTTTTATTTATGTTTACTTTTAATTTTTATTTAGTTTAGTTTATTTATTTTGGGTTTATTTATTTTGTTTATGTTTTTTATTTTAATTTCATATTTAGGTTTAGGTTTAGGTTTAGGTTTCTTTTTTAGTTGAGTTTTATTTATATTTTATTTTTCAGGTTTAATTTTTTTTTTTTAGGTTAGGTTTAGGTTTTTATTTTATTTTTTTAGGTTTAGGTTTTAGGTATTTATTTTAGGTTTTATTTTTTAGTTTAGGTTTATGTTTATTTTTTAGTTTATTTTATTTTATTTAGTTTAGGGTTTAGGTTTAGTTTATTTTATGTTTAGGTTTAGGTTTTATTTATTTTAGTTTAGTTTATTTTGTTTAGGTTTAGTTTTATTTTATTTTGATTTTTTTTTTATTTTAGGTTTAGGTTTTTTTTTTTTTAGTTTAGGGTTTAGGTTTTCTTTTTTATTTTTTTTTAAGTTTATTTTTAGGCTTAGTTTTTAGGTTTAGGTTTTTATTTAGTTTATATTTTATTTTATTTTAGGTTTATTTTATTTTAATTTTACGTTTAGTTTCTCTTTTATTTAGGTATGTTATTCTTAAGTTTATTTTATTTTTTAGTTTAGTTTAGGTTTTATTTATTTTATTATTTGTATTTTTATAAGTTTATTTTATTTTATTTTTAGGTTTTAGTTTAGATTTTACTTTAGGTTTTCATTTTATTTTATTTTTTTTATTTTAGTTATGTTAAGGTTTGTTTAATTATTTTATTTTTACATTTTATTTAGTTCAGGTTTAGGTTTTTATGATTTTGGGTTTAGTGTTTTAGGGTTTAGGGTTTAGGGTTAGGGTTTAGTTTTCTTTTGGGTTTAGTTTTTAGGGTTTAGGGTTAGTTTAGGTTAGTTTAGGGTTTAGGGTTTATAGTTTAGGTTTAGTTAGTTTAAGTTTATTTAGGTTTTAATTTTTTAGGTTTAGGGTTTAGGGTTTAGGGTTTAGTGTTTAGGGTTTAGGGTTTTAGGGTTTAAGGTTTAGGGTTTAGGGTTTAGGGTTTAGGGTTTAAGGTTAGTTTTAGGGTTTAGGGTTTAGGGTTAGGGTTTTTTAATTTTTTTAATTTTTAATTTTTTTTAAATGAAGTAAACTAGTATGTTTATTTTTATTTAGTTTATTTTTTTATTTATTTTAGTTTATTTTTAATTTTGATTTCATTTATTATTATTTTTATTTAGTTTAGTTTATTTATTTTAGGTTATTTATTTTAGTTTATTTTTTAGTTTAGGTTTAGCTTTATTTTTTTTGTTTAGCTTTATTTTTATTTTAATATTTAGGTTTATTTTTTACTTTTGAGTTAAGTTTATGTTTTTATTTTATTTTTTAGGTTTAAGTTTTAGATTTTTATTTTAAGTTTTATTTTTTAGTTTAGGTTTAGGTTTATTTTAGTTTATTTTATTTTATTTAGTTTAGGTTTGGGTTTAGGTTTAGTTTATTTTAGGCTTAGGTTTAGGTTTTTTTTTTAGTTTAGTTTAGGTTTATTTTATTTTATTTTAGGATTATATATATATATATATATATATATATATATATATATATTTATATTAGTTTAGGTTTAATTTTTTATTTTAGGTTTAATTTTTAGGTTTAGGTTTTTATTTTATTTTATTTTTTGTTTATTTTATTTTTATTTTAGGTTTACTTTTTATTATATTAAGGTTTTTATTTTTTTTATGACATTCTTTTGATAAGACTAGAGGGTTTAACTTATTATGGAGGTTTATAGTTAGGTATTTGTTTTAGATCTAAAATTGAATATATTTTTAGTTAGTTTTAGTTTTTTATTAGGTGGTCTTTAATAAGAGTGAGCATTTTGATATTTAGGCTCTGTTCAAAATGATGGTTAGATGTTATTAGTTTAGTTGGATGGTTAGTGGAGGAATGCATGTTTATGTGATAGAAAGTTAGGGAAAATTTTATAAGATGGTGGGTAATGACTTATGGTGCGAGAATGTTGGCCAATAAAAAAGTTTAGACTAAGTTTGTTAGAGATGAGGATGCTTAGGCGGATGGTGGCTTTACTCTTAGAGATAGAATGCAAAATTTATATTAAAAAAGTTACTCGTAGATAAGATTAAGAGTCATATGGTTTGGCCACATAAAGCATCGCCGATTGATCTGATTAGAGTAGATGCATTAGATTTGTCTTATGTTAAGAATGGTAGAGGTAGACCTAAAAGACTTAGTTATGATGTACAAAAATGACTTTTATACTTGATTTAAATGAGAATTTGACATAGAATAGTTAATGGAGATTCATGTATAGTGGGATTAGTTGTTATTGTTTATTTTAGTTTAGTTTAGGTTTTATTAATTTTATTTTAGTTAATTTTTTAATTTTATTTTTTTTAGTTTAGGTTTAAGTTTAGTTTTAATTTATGTTTTCATTATTTTATTTTATTTTATTTTTATTGGTTTTGGTTTTTTCATTTATTTTTATTTTTTTGGTTTTATTTAGTTTAGGTTTAGGTTTTTAACTTTTTAGGGTTTAGGGTTTAGGTAAGTTTAGTGTTTATTTGGGTTTAGGGTTTAGGTTTTATGTTTAGGGTTCAAGATTTATTTTAGCTTTTAGGGTTTTATTTTTTTTTTTAAATGAACAAATTTAGATTCAACATTTCTTCTTTTGGATTTATCAACCAAGTAACACACCATGTTTTGTAAGACAAGTGTATAGACAATGAGCACTCATAGAGTTTATCAAAAAATATAATTAAATTTTTATTTCCATATTATCAGTTTATTTTTATTTTATTTATTTAGTTTTTTTTATTCTTAGGATAGTTTATTTTTTTTTTAGTTTAGTTTAGGTTTATATTTATTTTATTTGAGTTTATTTTTATTTGTTTATTTTTTATTTTTTAGGTTGTAGTTTATGTTTTTTTATATTATTATTTTTCTTATTTTATTTATGTTTATATGTTTTACTTTTATGTTTTATTTAGTTTAAGTTTAGGTTTTAGGTTTTAAGGTTTAGGGTTTAGGGTTTAGGGTTTAGCGTTTTGGGTTTAGGGTTTAGTGTTTATTTTTAGGTTTAGGTTTTTTTAGGGTTTTATGGTTTAGGGTTTATTTAGGGTTTATTTAAAAAAATAGTAAACCAGGTCAATTTAGGTTTAGTTTAATTAGTGTATTTTTTATTTATTATAATTTATTTTATTTTAATTTTTATTTAAGTTTATTTTTTATTTAGTTTTGTTTATTTTACTTTAAGTTTATTTATTTTAGTTTTTTTTATTATTTAGGTTTAGGTTTATTTTTAATTAAGTTTTATTTTTTTATTTTAGGTTTATGTTTTCTTTTAGGTTTAGGTTTTATTTTTTATTTTAGGTTTAGGTTTAGGTTTTTTCTTTTATTATTTTGGTTTAGGTTTTTTTAGGTTTTAATTTAGGTTTATTTTGAGGTTTATTTATTTCTATTTTATTTATTTTAAGTTTAGGTTTAGGTTTAGTTTACTTTAGGTTTAGGTTTATTTAATTATATTAGTTTATTTTAGTTTAGGTCTAAGTTTATTTTATTTTTTATTTTAGGTTTAGATTTTTTTTTTAGTTTATTTAGGTTTGTTTTTATTTATTTTTAGGTTTCATTTTTAAGTTTATTTTTTAGGTTTAGGTTTTATTTAGTTTTATTTTATTTATTTTAGTTTATTTTATTTTTATTTTAGTTTTTTTTTATTTATTTAGGTTTTAGTTTAATTTAGGTTTTATTTATTTTATTTTAGTTTAGTTTTATTTTTATTATATTTTCTTTTAGGTTTAGTTTAGGTTATTTAGGTTTAGGTTTTAGTTTATTTTTTTATTTTATTTTTTTTTATATTAGGTTTTCATTTTTATTTTTTTTAGGTTTTTTAGTTTAGGTTTAGGTTTTATTTTAGGGTTTAGGGTTTAGGGTTTTATTTAGGGTTTAGGTTTTGGTTTAGGTTTAGGTTTAGGGGTTAGGTTTAGGGTTTAGGGTTTATGGTTTAGTTTAGGTTTTAGGGTTTGGTTTAGTTTAGAGTTTAGAGGTTTAGGTGTTTTAGGGTTTAGGGTTTAGGGATTAGGATTTAGGGTTTAGGGTTTAGGTTTTTAATTTTAAACTAGTAGGTTTAGGTTTATTTAGTATATTTTTCTTTATTTTAGTTTATTTTTATTTTATTTTGGTTTATTTTTATATTATTTAGTTTAGTTTATTTATTTTAGGTTTATTTAATTTTGTTTATGTTTTTTATTTTTGTTAATTTTTTGGTTTAGATTTAGGTTTATATTTTTTTAGTTTAGTTTTATTATTATTTTTTTAAGTTAGTTTATTTTTTTATTTTTTAAGTTAAGGTTTTTTGATTTATATTTTCTTAGGTTTAGGTTTTAAGTTTTATTTGGCGTTTATTTTTTAGGTTTTATTTTTTAGTTTTGATTTAGTTTTATTTTTAGTTTATTTTACTCTAGTTTAGGGTTTAGGTTTAGTTTATTTTATGTTTAGGTTTAGGTTTATTTATTTTAGTTTAGGTTTAGGTTTTATTTTTTTATTTTAGGTTTAGGTTTTTTTTAGTTTAAGGTTTAGGGTTTTAGTTTTAGGTTTAGGGTTTAGGGTTTAGAGATTTTTCTAATTAGTAAATTAGTAGGTTTAGGTTTATTTAGTTTATTTAGTTTATTTTTATTTATTTAAGTTTTGTTTATTTTTATTTTATTTATGTTTCTTTTATTTTATTTAGTTTAGTTTATTTATTTTAGGTTTATTTATTTTAATTTAGGTTTTTTATTTTAGTTTATTTTTTAGGTTTAGGTTTAGGTTTAGGTTTTTATTTTAAAGTCTTAGGTTTAGGTTTTAGGTTTTTATTTTAGGTTTATTTTAGGTTTAATTTTTTAGTTTAGGTTTAGGTTTATTTTAGTTTATTATATTTTATTTAGTTTTAGGTTTAGGTTTAGGTTTAGGTTTTATTTATTTTAGTTTTGTTTCTTTTAGTTTAGGTTTAGTTTTATTTTATTTTTATTTTAGGTTTAGATATTTTTTTTAGTTTATGGTTTAGGTTTTATTTTTTGTTTATTTTTAGGTTTTATTTTTATGTTTACTTTTTAGATTTAAGTTTTTTATTTTTTAGTTTAGCATAAGTTTTTATTTATTTTATTTTAGTTTAGTTTCTAATTTTTATTTTATTTTCCTTTTTAGGTTTAGTTTTAGGTTTAGATTTCAGTTTAAGTTTTTATTTTATTTTACTTTTCTATTTTAATTTGGTTTAGGTTTTTTCAGTTATTTTATTTTTAATTTTTATTTAGTTGAGGTTTAAATTTTTAGTCTTTTAGGGTTTAGGGTTTAGGGTTTAGGGTTTAGGGTTTGAGGTTTAGAGTTTTGGATTTTGGGTTTTTTTTTTGGGTTTAGGGTTTAGGGTTTACGGTTTAAGGTTTAGGTTTTAGGGTTTATGGTTTAGGGATTATGGTGTAGGGTTTAGGGTTTATGGTTTTCGATCTAGGCTTTTTTAGGATTTATGGGTTAGGGTTTAGGGTTTGGGATTTAGGGTTGTAGGATTAGGGTTGAGGGTTAGGGTTAGTTTTAGGTTTTAGGGTTTAGGGTTTATTGTTTAGGGTTTTTAAAATTAAGTAAATAGGTAGGTTTAGGTTTATTTAGTTTATGTTTTATATATTTTAGTTTAAATTTTATTTATTTTAGTTTATTTTATTTTTAATTTTATTTAGGTTTATTTTTTATTATTATTTAGTTTAGTTTATTTATTATAAATTTGTTTAATTTAGTTTAGGTTTTTTATTTTAGTTTATTTTTTTGGTTTAGGTTTAGGTTTATGTTTATTTTTTAGTTTAGTTTTTTTTTTCTAGGTTTAGGTTTTATTTTTTTAGTTTTAGATTTAGGTTTTTATTTTATTTTTTTAGGTTTAGGTTTTAGGTTGTTATTTGAGGTTTATTTTTAGGTTTTATTTTTTAGATTTGTTTTAGGTTTATTTTTATTTTATTTTATTTTATTTTGTTTAGGGTTTAGGTTTAGGTTTAGTTTATTTTAGGTTTAGGTTTTATTTATTTTAGTTTAGTTTATTTTAGTTTAGGTTTAGGTTTATTTTATTTTGTTTATTTTAGGTTTGTTTTTTTTTTAGTTTAGGGTTTAGGTTTATTTTATTTATTTATTTTTAGGTTTGTTTTTTTAGATTTAGGTTTTTTTTAGTTTTATTTTTATGTTATTTTAGGTTTATTTTATTTTATTTTACATTTTGTTTTATTTTGTTTAGGTTTTTTTTTATTTTTGGTTATTTTTTATTTTTAGTTTAGTTTAGTTTTTATTTATTTTATTTATGTTTAATTTGTATTATCTATTTTATTTTATTTTTATGTGTAGGTTTAGGTTTAGGTTTTAGTTTATGTTTTTTTTTATTTAATTTTATTTAGGTTTAGGATCTTATTTTATTTTATTTTTAGGTTTTATTTAGTTTAGGTTTAGGTTTTTATGTTTTTAGGCTTTAAGGTTTAGAGTTTAGTGTTTAGTGTTTAGGCTTTATGGTTTAGGGTTTTTAGTGTTTAGGGTTTGGGGTTTAGGTTTTACGGTTTAGGGTTGTAGGTTTTAGTGTTTAGGGTGTAGGGTTTAGGGTTTTTAGGGTTTGGGTTTAGGGTTTAGGGTTTAGGGTTTAGGTTTAGAGTTTAGGTTTTAGTTTATGGTTTAGGGTTTTGGTTTTTTTTAACAGAGAACAAATTAAGATTCAATATTTCTTCTTTTCGATTTCATCAACCATGTCACAAACTAGGTAATCAAATGACCTTTTGAGGCTAACTAAACCTCGTATTCTGAGATGTCCAGACTATATACCCATTACCATTCAATCTTATCTAAATCACACAATAGAGGAAACAAACTCAACTTTCATACACTTAAGCTATAAGCACATGCATTTCTTATGTATTTATGACTAGCATCATAACACATTATTTTTCATTTATAAGCTTTTGAAAAATACATTTAGATTTAATAGTGATAATAGCCACACATATATTAAATTAAATCAACACATGCAAGCTTACATAAAGGAAATCCATTTTATTTTACTTGATTTTGAAAACATGGATATATGAATTCAAATTACATACCAAATTTAACATGATTGGAAGAGGACAATCAAATATAAGCATGTGATTCATTCAACCAAACTAGTTCTTAAGGACAATCATATCAAATAAGATTATTTAAAGTAAACCAAAGCTTCTTTATTAATTAAGTTTTGGATTTGATTTGATTTAAAAGGAGAAGAGAAATCATCACTTGTTTTAAACCCATCCCACATTAGTGATTTGATTTAATTTAAGAAATGTAATTAAGTTGATTTTATCGATTAAGTAAGTTGAACTTTAATTAGATGAATTAATTACCCTTACCTATGTCACCTTAAAGTAATTAACTAAATAATTATGATCTAACATGATATGCATGGAAAATAAACTTGCAATGATCTAGAAAATAAAAGGGGCATGCAATTGGCTCATGATTAATAGTTAATTAGATTAAGGGACTTAATTAATTACTCTTATGTTTTCCACATATGTGGACTAACCATAATTTCATTAAACTCTTTTAGGTGCAGCGATCTACTTCGAGTGAGGGAGAATGGAGTCGATCGCCATTGCTCACTTTGATACGAGCTTACGAGACTCAAAGGATCCCACACCTTCCCGACATCGATGGAGGATCCAGTCAAGATCACAGATGCAAGTTTTCTTCAAAAGCTCCAACCCATTTTCTAAGGATTGGTTTTGAAAGCATACCATGGACTCAAGGCTGGCTCGAGATTGAGGAAGCTTCATCTAGTGGAGCAAGCCTGACAACAATTGGATGATTTTGATGATTTGGAGCTTCGACTTTGATCAAGTCTCACCTTTGGTGCTGAAGCTTCGGAGATGATTCATTCTTACTCAGCGAGGCCTAGGGAAGTGCGAAAGTTAATTTGAGTTTGATGGAGAAATAGGGAAGTTAGGAAATGGGAGTGCCTATTTTGATAGATGGAAATGGCATTTTCCAATTGAGGAACAAGCTTGGGAACTTAGGGAATAGCCTAGCGGGTTGTCTTGGAGCTAGAGCTCCACGGAATGATTTTGTGTGTGTTTGTGGAAATGAGGGGGTGTATACCCCCTTTCATCTTGATCAGTCGGTGGGATCATATTTGGCTTCTAGTGGCCGATTGGCCATCTCAGGGAGTCTAGGGTGGCAGGGAGTAGGTGAGTTGGCTCGACTTGGTTGGATGAAGGTGTGGAGGTGGCTGCGAGGAGAATCATGGGTGTTATGGGTTTCAAATGCTCCAATGGGGGGGAGGGTGGTGATTTTACCTCCCATGGGTCATAGGGATCAACCACCCCTTAGGTTAGGTTGGGCAGTGTCCTAGTTGCTAGGTGGACCATTGGGAGAGTACCAAGTGGCCAAGGAATGAAAATGACCACTTATATGGGTGATTTGTCTCATGTGAAGCCCTTGACCTAAGGGTAGAATGATTATTTGGCATTGGATTTGATTTGGGTAGATTTGAAATACATATGGGTGGGACAACTTGACCTCA